>WSXT02078026.1:0-12098 GCA_011762715.2 Neuroterus valhalla
GACCCATATTTGAGATGTTATATTTATGGAATGAACAGTAATTTTGGTGCTTTTTTTCTCATAAATTAGTTGAAAATTACTTCAATTTCATGTTCCAGTACTTTGATTTCGACAAAAAAAAATTTTTCTAGGAAATATAGGGGGTGCCACCTATTCTATAATTTAACCATATTTCTTTTTGTATCTATCATCTATAATTTACGAATTCATTTACGTGATTCATATTGTACTCCGATTTCAGAAATAATCGAGAGTTATTTCTGAATAGGCTTGCCGTCTGGGTACGTTTATTTCTGCACGTCATCTTTCATTTCCACCTTCTTATAATAAACTATGTGCCAAAATTGTCAGTCAGATATCTCAGCGCGCAAAAAGACTAGAAGGATTTAGATTAAACAGTTGGAAATCTGATTGAATTCCGGATAATATGATCTCTGGTGGAAGTATTAATAGTAATTAGAGACCGAGGTAACCATATGAAGAAGATAATCCAATTATTAATTCATATAAAATTCCATTATTCGAATTTCCTCCCGGTAAGCTCTAAGCAAAGTTAGGAAGTGAATTGGGAGGAACTTGGATTAGAGTCTAAAAAATTGCAATTCATTTAGAGATATGAATAACTTTGTAGAGCCTGTGAATGATTCAACACTAAGTGCCCATTTATGTACATTATTATCGCACAATTGACTCTTGTCTAGTTCTAAAAAGAAGACTCTAGTAATAATTATATGTACATATTCTTTATTCTCCGAAACGCTCATAGATCCTGACGGAAGTTAGGAGTGCATGAAGGGAATAATCAAGAATAAAAAATTTATCGATATTCCTTAAACGTCAGCTCGGTCTCTATTCATCAAAAATACTTCCTTCAGAAGTTTTTCGAGCAGAATTCCATCAGTTTCCAAATGTATCTCATAAATGTATCCAGCTGTATTGTTTCTGAGATATCTTTTAAAAAAGAAGCATGTTTTTAATACGATTTTTTCACTGACTTGACAATTCTGGCTGGCATTTCATACGAGACATCACTGGTTTATGGAAGGAAGTATTAACTGTCTTATGGCCTGGAATGATGAGATTCAGAGGTGGAGTTAAAAAATATGTATAATATAGTACTTGAGCGCGCAATCATTGCAAAATGAGGCAACAAAATGTTGTTTGCTTGAACTATTTAGTGTAAGCAATGTTTGTATATTGTTCTTAAGGAATGGACATCTGGAATTTCTATATGCTGCTGTGAAAATATATGTCCTATTGAAAAATAATTTATAGGAAACTTGAAGGCCCCTTCAAATTGAATAAGTTTTCGCTCATTATTTCTTCTTGTCTCTTATTGTTTGGATGGACAACTAAACTTTTTTTTGTAAGTGCGTTATTGTAACTCAACAGAAAACTATGCATACAATAAAAAAGTGGTCTGAATAAAATTTATAGATTTTTTCAAATGAATAATTTTGGTCCTTAACGTTTCTTTACACCTTGAATAGTTTGCATACACCCCCTCCTCAACTCAACACAAGTACATATTGGTGTTTCAAGCTTTCTTTACCAGATGGGTAGGGATGATCCCACTTAGAAACGCAACCGGTCCCGCCATCTCTGAAGCATTCCATGCCGCTATAATTTGTCGCTAAGGAACACCGCGATCCCTTTTTACTGATAACGGTTCTGATGTCTGCAATAAAATAGTAGACCAGTTATGTGAGAGATACGAAATTCGCAGAAGTAAGACGTCGAAATACCACCCACAATCAAACCCGGTCGAAAGGGTTAATAGAGTGTTAAAAACAATGTTGCGCTCATATATAAAAGATACACAACGAAATGGGGTATTATTTTCAGGGGTATTTTCAGGGTAGTTGCTAGATAAATATGGCGGCTGAATCGCCAGGCGTAAATCGGTTTTACGCCTCATAATAAAGTTCCTTGAATTCCGAAGCCCTCAACAATTCTGCTTCGGTTCATTGGACTATCTGATTCACCTGGACTTTTTAGTGGATCCAGGTGACCCATTACAAGTTTGACCAGAAATGTGCATTTTTGATCTTTCAAAAACGTCTTTCGATGAATAAAACCAGAACCATTGGTCAAAATTGGCTGGTTAACGAACTTGTCCTTTCTTTCGCGGCCCTAAAAAAGTGTGCCAAAGCTCAATCCAATATGATCATTCTTTCGGAAGTTTTCGGGTTTACAGATTACAGACAGACACACAGACAGTCAGATACCTTCGGGAAAATCTTTTTTTTCCGACTCAGGGAGTCTCAAAACGTGGAGATTCCATTAAAACCGTGAAAGTCATTTTCCGCATAAAACCAATGCCTTCTCATTCAGAATGAGAATGTAAAAAGTAGTTTCATCAATAATAAATAATAATTTTATTAACGAAAATCGAACTTTGGCATGACTGCGTTGCCTACTTTATAAAAATGATTTGAGGGTTTTGGCGAAAAAGTGAATTTTTCAACTTTGAGGTTAGGTTGAACTGTAACAAGAAACCCGAATTGATTCCGTAAATTTCAGTAAGGCTTACATTCTTTCTGAATAGAAACGTACTTGAAGTATAAATATTACTGAAAATTAGGTTTCGTTAAATCTCAATCTATATAATTTTTATATTGTAGGATTGATTTAAAGAGTTAAGGGGTTGCATCTCTTACGGTCCCTAAGCAGGAGCGAAACCTTTAACTTTTTGTTTTCCTAAGACTGGATTGCAAACCCAGATCGTCCATTTCTGTATTATCAGATTTTTTATACTTTTCTCTATTAATATTATTATTATACCCTTTCGAAGTAAGCGTTACTGGGTTGGTTTCAACCTCATTGTACTACTGGGAAATAGGAAACGATAAAGAGAGATTTGAAGATAAAACTGACATGGGAAATTTCGCGGAAGAGTTGTGTGGGAGGAGGAAGCAGGGATAGGTATTTGATTAATATTAGAATTCATTGCGTGTTTTTTGCGAAAGGAAAAATCCTGATTCCATTTTTGATCGTGATTTTTTTAGCGTTAGGCCTTAGCTTTAGACGCAGAATTTCTAGTAAACAGCAACTTTAATTGAGTTGTTAGGCAACTCAACACACACGAGGCTGCTACCAGGCCCTCTCCAATCAAATAGGCAATATGAAGAATTATTTTTCTAATTTTCAGCGTAGTAAAATGCCCGGCCGACTGTAGGCGCTACGAGTCCACCCTCCTTGTACTTTAATTCCCTCCCCCTAGAAATGCGCAGGACTTTGTCGCCGTCGTCAGTCAAGGCAGACATTTTGATTTCCGGTTTGTTGACATTTGTTAGATCATCTTACGTACAAGAAAATCCGAGACTTAAGATATCGTATCTGTTTTTTGCATTTCCGTGCTGATAAGTACACATGTGGTTCGCGTTATTTGTTTGAAAACAATAAACCGGTTCCTTCCGTGCGATAACCGGAGAAGATGGTGACAGTTCTTATATATTATTATTGGTAACATATATAATACAAATACAGTACATATACACAACACATATAACGTTTCCTCAATGGCCAGCATCAAAAGTGTAAAACTTTTTCAAAACTAATTGATTGATTACCCTAGTTTGCAAAACAAGATCTCTTATTATTTTTTAAAAATGTCTGGATGTGTGAAAATCGCTGCTGGTATAAAATTCGATGACTTTATCATACCAAATGAGAGAGTGAGGCTCATTTCGCTCGAAGATTAAAGCTGTCAAAATATTCGAATCAAATGGCTTCGATCGCGGGATCGACGTTTCGTGTGTGACCTCTTGTTCAGCTATTGTCGGCGCCAGGCCGAAGTTAGATTGTGTGCGTGAAGTGTCCACGCGTCGCACATTTGTACACTCTTAAAAGTCCACATTTATTTACCGACGTGGTTTTCGATATGCACTGTTCTGCACCACCAAACGAGTCGTGGATCCAGAAATCAATATCTGATTCATATTTCAAAAATGTGGGCCTACTCTGAGCAAGTGGCCGCCAGGGTCGCCACCTTACTTCTAGTTGTCATTTCTAATGGATCGTTACTCTCTATTTCTCTCTGATCGAAAGTAGAGCCATCCTGCATTATTATAACAATTTGGAAATGTTTTTTTCTGTTAAAAATGTCTAGAGTTTCCAATTTCTGTCCGATTATCGATTTTTGGTTTCAACTAGAGTTTATTCATTTCTAAATAGCTTCGAGTTCAGAACCCTCATCTTTCGCATTTGTTAAGGATTTCGTTCAATAGTTCTGTTTTGCCGTTAAGAATTCTACCAATTTGTTAGAGGTTCGAATTTTTCGGGTAAAAATGCTCAATAATATTGGCTGTCTAGAATATCACTAGGTGATTTCCCTCCATTCGTCACACCTATCATGATCATTAAAATCTGTGAAACCTTACCTAACACTCTGGGATCGGTTTGAATACCCCGAATTTGTTCAAATCCTTAAAATATATGAAAATATCGAAAATGTCATATTTCGCTTACGTTTCCAATGCAGGAAGCCGATGAAAGTAAGAAGCAGGATTTTGGCGGAAATCTCCATTTGCTTTGAGTTGACACAATTTCGAAGTATTTCGAAGTGTTTTCGAAGTTTTCGATGTTCGAAGTATTCTGCATAAACAGATACGATAAGCGATGATTTATATACTAATTTTCATAACGTCTATTCAGCACCAACGTTTTAAATAATTAAGTTAAAGAAGGAACATTGTTGGTCTTGAATCTCGGTATGTTTTATATTTGCTAGATTTCCTGTCGATAGAATCTTCAGCTGTAAAAACAGAAACTGAAATTATTATATTTATCTTTCAAGTTTACGCCCCACGTATTTGATACATTCAAGTTCAAATGGAGGTCGCAGTTTCGTAATATTTCTAATAGTTTTGATTAAACAAGGAGGTATTATTGTTGATATCGTATTTAGACGCCATGTCAGCTCCAGCTATACTATTGTTCATTTACGTATAACTCCTGAAGAAATTGAAAATGGGACCATGCGGGAAGAACAGGAAGCACCAGACTTGTTTGCTGGGGGATTATTTTAAGATAATGAGATAAGGGATAGGAAAATACGATAAGATCTCAATTAATACATAAGTTCAAAAGTTCTCTAGGATGGAAGAAACTACAACGAATTGTAGCTTTTTCTCGTAAGCAGCCACTCGGATTTGATCATTCCACCAAGCATCTCTAGTCTTTTTTCTTAGTTCAAAATCTTGAATGAGAAATGATCTCTTATTACCTGTTGAGAATGATTGTTAACAGTAGGCACACTCTCAGGTATATTTTTCCGGAAAACGATAACATTTCTTCATTCAAAAGTGAGAACAACTAGAAAAAATTTTGATTTGGGAACATTCAAGGCTGTCCCCCAGTCTTTCCCCGTAGCTTGAAATCGCAGGTCATTTCCCTTTTTTTCGGGTTCCTGGCCAGAGGCTACTGCTAAGATCTTATGGTCACGTTCGATGTCAAAAATCCCTACAATTCATTTCGATGGGTTGACATCCTTGAAGAACTTGAGGAAAAATTCAGAATACTTGATTATCTGCAGTGTATCATCGGCAATTACATCAGTGTCAGGCAGCTCACCTTCGAAACATCTGAAGGGACCCGCTGCGTTGAGATCACGTCGGGAGTTGCTCAGGGGTCAGTTCTGGGACCCGATATGTGGAACGTGGTCTATGACGACGCTCTGCGCATCGATGTTCCGGAAGGAGTGAAGCTCATTGGATTTGCTGATGATTTAGCAGCAATGATAAGAGCGAGGACCGAAGAAGAGGTGAGAAGGCTGATTGACGTCGTATCAAGAAGATTCGAGACCTGGCTTCATAACCACAGTTTGCAGCTTGCCAGCAAGAAGACTGAAGTCATCGTTCTCCCCAGGCAGAGGTTCTTCAGTTAACCATTTAGAGCGAATATCGTTGGTCACGGCATTGAGGTCATGGATGTGCTGAAGTACCTGGGTACGTGGATGGACGAAAAGCCACTTTCGGGGTGCAGATTTCAAAGGCTGCGTGCAAAGCTGAGATTATGGTAGCAATGCTATCTAGACTCATGCCCAACATTGCAGGCCCAAGAAGCTGTAAAAGGAGAACTCTGATGAGCGTTGCGAATTCCATATTAATGCATGGAGCGGAAGTGTGGGCGGAGGCCCTCAGACTTGCCTGCCGAAGTAACGAGCTTCTAAGGCAGAGATGGTCAACGCGCGAGCAGCGATGTAAATAACTGTCACTTGTCAATCCCTTCTCTCAAGACCTGCAGATGCGTTTGTGCGGTGAGTGCGATGAGGAAAAGGGTCCTCGGCGGGCGGAAGAAGCCAAGTGGCCGGAGGGAATTCTCGATGAAGTCCGGCTATTTTGGCTATTTCGGGGTGCATCCCAAATGACCTTCTTGGAGCAGAGAGGGAAGAAGTCTATTTGGCAAAGCAGCATAATGCAGATATTGGCATTGCTGCTCGTTTGAGAACTTCCAAGTTTCAGCGATGGGAAGAGCAGTGGAAAGCCGACCCAAGAGGGAGGTGGGCGGTAAGGATTGTAGGCAGTTTGAAGCCGTAGATCACCAGAAGTATGGGGAGGTAAATTTTTACCTCACCCAGTTCCTTTCTGGCCACGGATATTTCGATGATTACCTTCATCGAAGGAGCAGGAAACCAAGCCCCAACTGCGACTACTGCCCACGGAGGATGGATAATGTTTAACACACGTTCTTTGGGTGTGACAGATGGGCAGCTGATAGGAAAACCTGGAGCTGGAGGTGAACGCAAACATTACGCCGGACAACATCGTAGGGCTGATGGTTGGCTCCCGCCACAACTGGGACGCTATAGCTTAGTACGTGGGAAATGTTCTGTGGCTTGAGAAGAGAGAGGGGCATTTCAGAGATAGTAAGGGTAATCCTTGGGGGTCCACAACGCGCCGAAGGTCGGCGAGCCCGAGTGCAGTAACTGCACTGCTGAGGACGATGCGTGCGTGTTTAGGCGAATAGGGATAAGCGTAGAGAGTATGTAGTCCAAGCTGCATGCGCAGAGGAAAGCCGAAGCTCGGCGTACTGGCCTTACCCCCATTTCCCTGAAGTAATGCGAGGGTGGTCAGTTGGTCGTGGGGGCCAAGGCATGAGCTTTGGACCCACTTCGTCTGGTTGCGGGTTCGATTCCCGTCTCGCACCCTGGAGAGGTTTTGTAAAAGAGAGTAGGTGTGTCATTTAAAGACTCTCGAACCCGTAAAAGGGAGAGAGTATAAACAAATCGCGAACTTCAACATATTCTACGACTGTTGAAGTATTTCGAAAATTCCAAAAAATTCCCTGAAGTAATGCGATAAGCGGTTCCGGGGAAGTGGGTTGGCAGGAAAATGGACTTCAAGGTTTAGTGGGTAGGTGCCGTTCGATATGTCCCACTCTCAAGTTCGTTCCTTGTGGGCCATGCAATCGTAGTCCCCAAGGTTTGAATGTGGTAAGTGCATGAGCGTTTCTCCGTTTTTTACTCCTCAAAAAAAAAAACTCCTGAGGTCTATAAAATAAATAAAATATGTAGATAATCAAGAGAATAGAAGAAGAGAAGACGAGAGTTAGAAGAAGAAGGGAGGAAGAAAAGAGTTAAGAATGGAGAACAAGAATAGAAGGAGAAGATAAGGGAAGATAAGGAGAAATAGAGAAAAAGAGGAGGAGAAGAATACGAAGGAGCATTTGCCGTCTTCTGGGAAACAGAACGAATTTTGCCATCTGACCCCGGATGAACCTTAACTACCCGAGCCAGATGCCACTTAGTGAGAGAAATTTTCTCCTGCAGAATCAAAACGAGGTCCTTTATCTTGATCGAAGCGTTCACCTTCTGCCACTTAGGACGAGTTTGTAGCTCATAAAGAAACTTCGATGACCAACTCTTCCAGAAGGTTTGGAACTTCTGAGTATTGAATTATGGAGTCCTAGTATCGAGTAAATTGTCAAGCCGATGAGAAACGTTGCACGAGTCAGTGCCACTAATTCGCAGGGATCATCCTCCAAGGACTGAATTGGCCTTGAATTGAGATAAGCCTTCACTTGCACAAAAAAAGTTGACAATTCCTGGAAGGTCAGAGTAGTGTCTCCAATAACACGTCGAAGGTGGTGTTTGACCGACCTTACAGCTGCTCCTCACAACCCACCAAAGTGTGGAGCGGCGAAAGGATTACATTTCCAAGTTGTGTGGTTGTCGGTGATATTAAGAACGATCTTTTCTGACTCAGCTGGAGCCTCAAAAAATAGTTCTCGTAGCTGTCGCTCAGCTCTACCCGATAACCTCTTATAGGCGGCGGTGAAACGCTCTGTAAAATAGTCAAATACGACCTCCAAATGCACAGCTCGTGTGGCACAGCAAACAAATATAACGATAGTCCCCTATATGCCTTGTAACCTGGACCTTTGGTCGTGCGTATCCTAGCAGGGCCTCCTCCTTGGATAAGACAGGTTATTTGAGGGCCATCATGTAGCGTAAACTGATGGCCATTCCTTATGATCAAGGTTGGTAATGGTGAGTCCTTGGGCAATTCATCTCATGTTTCTCGTACCGTGATGAGGCCTGCAACAAAAATTTCTTGCTTAACGTCGCCGATCAACCTTCGTAGTGCCAATTTGAGATAGGCAGCCGTCAGAACACAAGGTGGCCGTTCGAAATGCTTCTTAGGAAGCCGATATATGGATCGAACACAAAGCGCAGTCATTCCTACCAACTTTGTAAGCGACGAATATTCAGTCAAGAACCTCCAAGGTAGTTCCTGAGCAACTAGAGCAGAATTATCGATGATCCGTTCCTCTCTATAAACCAAAGAGTCAATAATTTCCGTTGACCTTGGCCAAGAGAAACCTGGCTTGGCCAACCAAACAAGTCCTTGCCACCGAAGCGGATGATGTTTCAATCAAATTATTGTTAGGCCTCGTGATGCACAATCCGCAGGATTATTTTCTCCGGGAACAAGATGCCGTACCGCTCCCGATAGCGTATGATGAATCTCAGAAACCCTTTTTATAATATAGGTCTTTTACTGTAGAGGATTTCCTCTGATCTAATTAAATTTGTTTCCCAAATCGTACCAAAGATGTATCGAGGTTGATACAGAAAGACTCAAGACCGATCGTACATGCGATACTAACCTTACCAGTAATACGGCGGGCGGCGGCACACAGTTCGAGTCGAAGAATTGAGGGCTCTTTCAATCGAGCGACTATCGTCTCAGCCGTGACGAGACTCACAAGAGTTAGGCTCGACTAAGGTTGTATGACGTGAATATATACCACGGCTCCTTTTGCCTTCTCTGAGGCATCTCTGAATCCTTTAAGTTCACAGTAGTCTAATGATGTAAACCATAATCAGCGTAGGATGGTAAGGGCGGACAGATCAGGCAACACATTTCTGAAATTTTTCCAGTTGCTGTTGTACTCAGCTTGAAGCGTATCATCCCAATCTATCTTGATGGCCCGTAAACTTTGCATGGAAATTTCCACCTTGACGATGACTGGTGCTAGCCATCCCAGCGGATCTAATATGCGAGCTATCTCCGAAAACACCTTGTGTTTCGTGATTCGACTTATATCCAATGATTAATCGATCTGAAACGGTGGGAAATCCGGGAATGGCTGCCACAGAATGCCAAGGGCACGAAAAGATAAATCCTGTTTAAAAAGAAAAGTCGTAGCATCCTCTCGATGTTCAGCGGGTACTCCCCAAAGAACATCTGCCTTGTTACAAACCCACTTCTTTAACGTAAAACCTCCTGCTTGAAGAGACGGGTCCTCCTGCTTACGCTTCTCTTGAGCTTGGTCGACATTATCGACCCATAAGAGAAAATTATTCACATAGATTTCCCTTTTTAGAATTCCAGTAGTGAGAAGGTATTTGTTACCCTTATGTTCTGCTAACTGAAGCAGAGTAAGTATCGCTAGATAAGGCGGAGAAGCAGAACCGAAAGTGACGGGTTTTAGATAGTAGGCTCGAAGTTCCTGCTCGAGACTCTCCCTCCGAAGAATTTTTTTGAACCTTTGATTCTCTGCATGGATTACGATCCGACGAAACATCTTCTCGATGTCCTCCGTGAAGGCGACTGGATAGATCCTCCTTCGTAGAATGACATCCGCCAGTTAATTTTTGTAACTTTGGCTCAGAATGCAACAAGTCGTTCAAGGACGATGATGTAGTAAGAAGTAACCTTGAGTTGTCTATAGATCATCTACATCAGAGACAAGTTCCATCTCCTTAAACTCTGCGTACTCCTTGGTAACGCCAGAGTATTTTCTGTATAATTAAGTTTTCTGCCGGAAACGCTTTCCCATCTCGACGACAGTCTGATAAGCTGCTCACACTCCTTTTCTGCCAGACCATGTTCGGAGATGGTCAAAGGAACGTTCTTCTGGACGACAAAATCTCCGTAGCAAGGTCAGTAGATCCCGATCTACCGTTGTTTACAGTCCGACTTAAGAACGCCTAGAAAAAGGAAACTTCCATGCTAGAAGTCCTGAGACGATCCAACCGAACGAAGTTTGATGATTTGTTAGAGTTGCTGAACTTCTCTTTTTGAGTTCCTCCTCAATAATTTGAGAGTAGACCGCTGCCCCTAGAATCATTTTGATGATCCCACCTGTTGTGAAGAAAGGATCTCCCAAATCTAAACCCATGAGATGTTTCCAATCATCCTTATTGATGCCATCAAAAGAAATATAGGAAGTGAACCTAGGTGTAATCATTGCTCTTACAACAAGAGTAGTTTGAGGATTGGTTTGAGCGCAAACCTTCATGTAAACTAGTCCTCTTGTCAGTTCCTTATATCTGCAACATCTCAGAAGTCAATTTTACCTCCTTTTTCCATCGCTCGTATATTTTTCTTGGTCCTTCCAATTCGCAAATATTTTAGGTAAATGGGACAGCCTACTTTTGAGGTGAGAATAGCAAATAATATTAAATCTAGAATCTGTAAATTTAAATTCCAGCCCTTGAGGCTGATCCTGGTTCTAATATCTTCGTTTGGCTTCGAGGGCACCTACATATCCAAGGCACGTTCCTGGTGAGGGTGGACCATGGGCGAATTACCGAAATTCTCAAAATGAAGGTAACGTCGCCCCGAAGAAGTATCTATTTTATGGGCGAATCGATCACAAAATCTGGAAATAGATAGGCAATTTGGTCCAAACTATCGTATCGCTTTTGTTATATTTTCTCTTTATCTATACCGTTAGGGGTTATTCTTGTCAATAATTCAAGAATGCACCCGGGGCAAAATGATCACAAAGTTCGGCAGTGGACAGGCATTTCCGCCAAATTTCTCTCAAGTGAGAAACATCAATATTAATAACTCGCGTGTTTCCCAATATCGTTCAGGAGTCGGTGGAAACCCCCCTGCAGTCGCAGTACGGTCCCGTCCACCAATCTTCGGCCAGGAATCATCCCTCCTCATCGGCCTCCAGCCCTCCAGCTCTGTGGTTAGGATTCGACAACGCACAAGTATTCGTGCCTGAGGAGAACGGTCAACCGGCAAGAAGGGAGGACGGAAGTGGGGAGAAGTGACGACAGCAAGGTAGGCCAGTGACCTGTGAACTTATCGGCTGCTCTCTCGTGACCGCGGAGACTCCTATCTAAAGTTGAGCATGTTCGCTTCTCTCTCTCTTTTTCTAGTTTGTAAGTAGCATCCTCGCTCTCTCTGTGGTCGACGCGCCGGGCACGTTTCGGCATTATTTCATGTGAACTCGAGGTGTCGACCACGTGCAGTGAGAGCAATCTAGATTTGTGAAATCGAGGTAGGACTTGAATCCTCATTCAGTATATGTGAACGTAATGGACAATAATGGAGTGCGGGTTAGTCTGACCCTTGACGCCTGTGCGAATGTTGTTCGGACAGCTAAGATGTACTGATCTTGTTTATGGATTATAGTGTTTCGGCGGCCTGTCTTTGTGAGTACAAATGGTGATCTTTCTTTTGACCCCTCTTTTTCCTCCCGCAGACTTCTATAATGTGGACCGAAAATTTCTGTTACCCCTTTCGATCATTCTCCCCTAATTGTACCTTCGCACCCCCCCCCCACCCCCCCCCCCGGTTCCCCCCCTTTTCATGATCCTCTTCTTTCCTTCCTCTTTTCCTTTGGTTTGTTCG
>WSXT02078037.1:0-22170 GCA_011762715.2 Neuroterus valhalla
TTCTAAATAAAGATCTTGTTCTTTATTTCAAAGGCCAGAATATCAACAACTTTTTTACCAGCTCTCATTATTTTATGCTCCACTGGTCGACAACAGAATATTTACCATCTTCTCATTATAGTGAAACAAGGTTCAAAACAAACAAGTTTTTAACTTGAAATACGAAAAAGGTGAATCCAACCAAAAAAGAAGAATTTTGGACAAAGTATATGAATTTATAACCAGAAGATATCAATTTTCCAAAAATTGAATTGATATTCAACTACAAAGAGAGTAGGAATAGAAAATTAGCTTCTCACTCAATTTCTGACATTCTTTTCAAAGATTCCAAAAATTTCACAAAATGTAGTGAATTAGAAGCAAAGCTAATTAGGTGTCGCATTTTAAGACTGTTTCGGAAGTGAGGAACTCGAATTTTTGACCAAAAAATACGATTTTCCGTCAAATTTAGTAAATTTTCGAGAAGCAAAATATCCCGAAAAATAGAGAAGAAAAATGAAAAATGGAGCTTTTCCAAAAATGGCCCCAAACATTTTTTCATTTCAGCCTTTGAATACTTAGCAGGTATCCCAAAAAGATAATCATAAAAGTAATGTGAGCGAACTCTTCTAAGTAAACATTCGTTTATACTAGCGAAATAAAAATAGTTTGACTGTGCATTTTGGAGTTTAAAAAAAAAATCAGATAATTATGAAAATATTTATATCAAACTTCATCTTTCTCCCAGAAATATCCACTCTAACATCATATTCTTTGTTTGTTCTTCAAATCCTTTCCTTGAGTGATACAAACAGATTCTAGATTTCTCAAACTTTTGTAGATAGAGTCTCTAATGATTTCAAAATTACATGATCCTAACTTTTTTTCGAAAAATCAAGTGAATTTATGACGATCCTTGATATATATATATAGATATATATCAGTTCGGCGCATCAAAAAAATTTCAACACTTATTCAAAGTTTCCTCTATTCGATGAACATGAAGTTGACGGTTGCGTTTTTCGTTACCTGTGCGGTTTTATTCAATTTTATTGATGGTAAGTGTAGAACAATCGATTATTCATTTGGAATTTTATTTTGCACTCTTCCTGAAATATCCACTCTATTTCAAATAAATATTTAAAAAAAAAAAAATTAATTCAAAATATATATGTCAAACCAAAAAAACAATAGGGCTCAACCTTGGCAGAAAATTTGAGCATGGTAGGAGAAATAATGTGTAAATTGCATTGGTTTTATCCAAATTATGAAGAAACAAATGAAAATTCAAAGAAATTATTCTACTTGGTTGAAGGTTCATCTATTATTTAAAAAACGGGTAAAGCACTTTCCTACAAAAACTTTTTTACACAAAATATATTGTACACGAAATATATTTTATGTAGAAAACAGAATAGTTTTATCCTACACAAAATTATTCCTAAAAAAATATTGCCTACACATGCTTGAATTGTTATTATTCCGGAATAGAATGTCTAATATTTTTCCTACAACTAATTTTTTCTACACGAAATATATTTATAAAAATATTATGTAACTGTCACTTTCATCCAGCGAAATAACAGTTATGTTATAGACAATTTTTATACATATAACAGTATTATCTTTTCTTCATGAAACAACTACATAACGTTTGAGAAACATTAGCTAAAATGAACAAAACCTATAGTGCAGGAACAATTTTCAAGTAATATATATAATTTTGTGTAGAATTTTTTCCATGCATGAAAATAATTTGTATAAAAAATATCCGTTGTGGAAAATATTTTTTGTTGGAAAAATTTGTTGCGGAATTTACATTGTGTTTTATAAAATCTTGAGAAATGTATTTTGTGTAGAAGAAATATTGGATATTGTTTCAAATAATTACTTTATAATTCTGCGTAGGAAATATTACGTTGAAGAAATAATTCGATCAGGAAAAACTTTATGTAGGAGAAATTTTTTGTGGAATTTGTTTTTTGCAGAAAAAATTTGTGCAGGAAAAATTTGTATCGAAAATAATTTATGCAAGAAAAATTAGTTGTGAGATGCATTTCGTGTGAAAAAATGTTTTCTGAGGAATTTATATTGTGTAACAAAAATTTGTTGAAGAAGATATTTTACATAAGAAAAATACAAGACAATTGGAAATGATTTTGTGTCAGGAAAAGTGGTGTAGAGGAAATATTAAACCTCATATTCCAAGATGATAAATATTAAATTCTGTGCGAGAAATATTATGTGGGAAGAATTTCGTGAATTAATAATTTTGTGTGAAAAAAAATTTGTGTAGGAAAAATTTGTTGTGGAATATACTTTGTGCAAGAAAAATATTAGACAACCTGTTCATAAATGATTACTGCTGAATTCTGGGGAGGAAATATTTTGTGTAGGGAGAAATTTGTGTAGAGAAAAGTTTTGTGTCGTAAAAATTTAGTGTGAAAAACAAATTGTTGGACAAAAATTTTATGTAGGATATATTCTGCGTAGGAAAAATATTCGCCACTATATTCGAAAATAATAGCTCAATAAATCTGTGAAGGAAATATTTTGGGTAGCAAATATCTTGAGTAGGAATAATATTGGACGTTATATTCCTAAATAAATACTATTCAATTTAGTGTAGGAAATATTTTGTGTAAGAATAATTTTGTGTAGGAACAATTTGGCGTGAAAAATAATCTATGTAGAGAAAATTTGTCTTCGAATATATTTACCCTAGGAAAAATTTGTTTTATGATTCATTTTGTGTAGAAAAATTTTGTGTAGAATATATTTTGTGCAAAAAAAAATTTCAACATTATATTCTCCAAGAAACACTATTTCATTCCGTGTAGAAAATATTTTGTGTAGGAAATATATTGGGCGTTATATCCCTTAATGAATACTATTTAATTCTGTGTAGGAAATATTTTGTGTAGGAATAATTTTGTGTGGGAACAATTTGGCGTGGAAAATAATCTATGTAGAGAAAATTTGTCTTGGAATATATTTTGCCTAGGGAAAATTTGTTTTATAATCCATTTTGTGTAAAAAAACTTTGTGTGTATTATATTTGTGCAGGCAAAATTTTGAACATCAGATTCTCCAATAAGTAATATTTCATTCCGTGTAGAAAGTATATTGTGTAGGAATAATATTGGACGTTATATTCCTAAATAAATACTATTTAATTCTGTGTAGGAAATATTTTGTGTAAGAACAATTTGGTGTAAAAAATAATTTGTGCAGGGAACTTTTGTTTTGGAATATATTTTGCGTAAGAAAAATTTGTTTTCTTCTGCATTTTTTGTATAAAAATTATGTGCAAAATATATTTTGTGAAGGGAAAATATTTTAAGTATTATTTGATTCTGTGTCGGAAATATTTTGTGCATGAAATTTTCTTCCGAAAATAATTGACGTAGGAAAACTTTGTAGCGGAATATGTTTTGCGTAGCATAAATTTGTTGTGTAGTTCATATTGTTTAGAATATATTTTGCGTAAAAAGAATATTCAATTCTATTCTTTATTGAGTTTTATTTAATTCTGTATAGAGAATATTTTGTGCAGGAAGAATTTTGTGCAAGATAAATTTCCATTGGAAAATCTTTAGTGTAGGAAAAATTTTTGTTCTGGAAAATAGTTTGTGTATGTAAACCGACTTGAATTTTCTATTTTATTTTTACAGATGTGAGTTCGCAATACGGTATGGAAGGAGGTATGGGAGGAGGTATGGGAGGCGAAGGTTATGGATCTTCCAGAGCATCTTCCTCGGGTTCAACCCCTAAAACTCCACCACATGACGAGGATATCTTACACCAGGTTGAACATAAAATAACAGAAAGTAGTCTTTACAAACATTTACGCCACCCATGGCACCACCTTGCATGCAAACATCATCTTACCAAAGTAAATTGTCCAAAACATAAAAAAGTCCGTAAAAGTGGTATGGGTATGGGCGGTATGGAAGGTATGGGTGGTATGGGAATGGGTATGGGTATGTACTAAGATGACTTTCACCAATTATGTAATATTTCTATGAATAAAAATGGAATTTGCAAGTTGTGAATTGTGTGTCTCAATATTAAAAAAAACAGGAACACATACTTTTGTTTTCTAGAATTCCAAAAGAATAGGCTCAGCAGGCCATTTTTCAAGAGTTTACTTAATGTATTACCAAAATAGATCGAAGAAGTCTGAAAAGTTGAAACCCTTAATTGGGCAATAAACTTACCATGAACTTTTTCACCATAAGAGATGAACTTTCAAACCAAAAGGACAAATTTTTAACAGAAAATATAATTTATACCACTCAAACCTCGAAATCTCAATTTTGACATAATTTTCTCGGCTATTGTGGTATAAAGTACTATTCGATTCGTGTGTGAGAGATGAATTTTAGCAAATGAGACTTTTGTCACTCGCTTCGCTCGTGCAAGAAACGTCTCATTCTCTGAATAATCACCTCTCACACATGTATTAAAATGTACTATTTTGACCAAATTATTGAATTTCCAAAACATCCTACAAAGTGCAGTTACCTGTAGGAAACACTAAAAACATATCAGAATTACTCTGCGTTTAGCCGTTCTTGAGGAATTGGAGAAGAACGAAATTGTACCCCTAACCCTTACAAAAAATCAAAATAGGCCTCAGTCATCGTTGGGAGCACTGCATGTCACGTAAATCTATGAGCCAGACGTTATGCTTTGCTTGCGAAAATGTTGAATGACGCATTGTTACAGGTTTTAAAAATGTACCTCTACACCATACCCGCAATGAAAATTTGAGTAAACTAAGAATTCTAGCTTCTGAAACTGCAGTCTCTTCAAGGAAACCAAATGATTTTGTCAGAATTCCTCTACGATAAGCCTTTCTAGAGGAATTTGAGAAGAACGAAACTGTTCCCCTACCCCTTACAGAAAATCAAAATAAGCCTTGATCATCTATGGAAGAACTGCATGTTATGTATATCTATGAGCCAAACGTTATGTTTTGTTTGCGAAAATTTCAAATGAAACATTAATATAAATTGTTAAAATATACCCCTCTACCATATCCACAATAGGAATTCGAGTAAACTAAGAATTTAAACTCCTGAAAGTGCAGTTCCTTTGAGGAAACCAAAGAATTTTGTCGGAATTCCTCTACGATGAGCCGTCCTAGAGGAATTTGAGACAAACGGAATTGTACCCCTACCCCTCACGAAAAATCAAAATTGGCCTCGGTCATCGTTGGGAGCACTGCACGTGACGTAAATCTATGAGCCAGACGTTATGTTTGTTTGCAAAAATTTTAAGTGACACATCCTTACAGATTTTAAAAGCGTACCCCCACACCGTAACCACAATGAAAATTTGAGTAAACTAAAAATTTCAACTTCTAAAAGTACAGCCCCTTCAAGGAGATCAGAGAATATTGTCAGGATTGCTCTACGATAAGCCGTTCTGAATGAATTTGAGAAGAAACAAATTGTACCCCTGCCCTTACACAAAATCAAAATAAGCCTCGGCCATCGACGGGAGCACTGCATGTGACGTAAATCTATGAGCCAGACCTTCTGCTTTATTTTCAAAAATTTTAAGTGACACATTCTTACAGATTTTTAAAGTGTACCTCCACACCGTACCCACAACATTGACATTCAGGTTCCTCCTAAGCCCCATGATCTGGCTGAAATGGATGATACCCTTCGTGAAGATCTCTTAGAGGATTCCGACCTCTGGGCCATCACTTGTTCAGTTCATGACCTTGGCGCTGGAGAGACCTACAAATACCTTGGTGAGCCAGAGAGCCGCATTCAGGATACAACTTCAGTAAAGGAGGTTTTCCAAAGCAGATACAAACACCTGTTCCAACGGATTTAGTCATCCAACCTATCGTCGTTGGACAAGATATCTGCGACTAACATGCTTGCCCTTCCAGTTCTACTCTATTCGTTTGGGGTGGTTCTATGGACGGAAAACGAGTTCAAGGCCCCTGCTATAACTACGAGCAAGATGACGCATATGGAGAAAAAATTGCATATTAACTCGTCCGTTTAGCGCTTATACATCGCACGCCGTAAAGGCAGACGCGGAATTCTGGAGCTTGAATGCCTATGCAACCGAATTATCCTTAGTACTGTTTATATCATCGCGAACGGTAGAGATCCTCTCCTGACAATGGTCAGGAATCACGAAATGAACGGAGAAGGAGCGTTCCTTTACAAAGCCGCGGAGAAAGCAGCTAAAACTCTTGGTCTGGAACTCAACATCAGAATTGAGGAAAGTGCAAAACTCCAACAAGATGCCTCACTTCTCAAAGCACAGGTGAAGAAAGCGGAAGCGAAACATTTCCTGAAACAACAAGTTGATGCACGGAATCTTTTCCACAATTGTAAAAAATCAATTCTTGTCACATGTGTTAACGTTTGCTTGTGTCAAATTACCGTGTCCTCAACTCCCTGACACCTTTGTTCAGCATATATAATAAATATATTATATATGCTGAACGCTTCATGGGGAATGAAGTCTATTGTTGAAAACGAGGAGTGCCGAATCTACTGGAACTACGATTTCTCGGCAATAGCCCCTATCCAACGCAAAAGACTCGACATCGTGCTCCTTGACAAAAGTGACCAAACCATGTTCGTTATCGAATTCTTGGCCCCGGCCGACTACAACATGAAAGGAAATGAAACCGAGAAAAAGGAGAGGTAAAAAGATCTCAGAGAACACCTACAGCGGGATCATCAAGAATATTCGGTTAAATTATTGTTCTTATCATCGGTGCTCTTGGTGAACGTGAGACACACGAGGGTTTAGCCGGCCCTCCATTATGATATTGTCGTGCATGTGGTCACGCATCTCATGGTCGTGAGACGTGGCCACAGGTGCATTTTACTGCTGTTCACCTGGGAACTTGTATTTTTCTCTAAATGCCAGTTGCTCCCAGGTGGACCTTGCGGTGGTTGTGAAACCAATGTTTTTTAATGTATGCAGTGCAGTGAAATATAAAAAAAGAGAGGAAAGGAAGTCAGGAAACATCACAGCATGAATTACCTCAAGTTAACGAGGCTGCATGGTTGGAAGTGCTAGACAGAATGAATCGTAAGGCCATGACGTCAAAACTCACAACCGCATGGCACCATTCCATAGACCCTATAATTACCCCTTTGGAAAGGATAAAGATACGAGATTATCCCAACTTTTTGAGCCAAGAAACAATTGACAATGTTTGACCTTAACCCTTGACACTCTCAGGAAACGAGTATATTCACAGCAATAAAGATATGCTCACAAAGTGGCTTATCTTATCCGTGATTTATTTGAACGTATTTATTTGTTTGGGACTCGCACTCAGATCCTGCGAGATGACAACCCCATCGAAAATTTGCAGATACTTATGTTTTCTTAATAACTGAAAAAAATAAATAAAAATAACAGTTGAACTACCAGATTCTGAAAAGAGTCAAATAATAAAAGACATTAACAGCATGGAATGAAATCAGAGTGTGAAAATGAGTGATTTTGCTAGAATCTTAGGTATCTCAATTTCTTGTTGTCCTACAGTAATAATCAAAACGCAAGATCAATTTTAACAAAGCCGCTATTAGAGCCCTTTCCTATAACGCAATAAGGAAACTTGATTTGCAATTGGAAATCTTCACCGAAGCCTCTCTAACAGGTTGAGAAGCATTTTCCAATGGTGAAAGGGCTATTGAATTTTGAGAAGAAGAGTAAAAATTAATCCATGTGAACCAATTAGAACTTGAAGCGGCATTCCTTAGCTTAAAGTGCTTCGCTTAAAATCATGGAAATTATCAGGTGCTGCTACATATCGACATCACTACAGCCTTTTCATGCATGAACAGAATGGGCGAAGTTCGATTTGAAAATTTGAATAAAATCGCAAGACATATATGTTACCATTGCAAAATAAGAAACAACTGGAATTTTGCGACCTACATCCCATCTAAAAAGTATGTAATAGCAGATGAAGGGTCACATCTCTTGAAATCCAAATAATGAAAATCGAATTATACAACTGTGCCCTTCAGAAAATTGGCCAAGCTTTTGGTCAGCCCGAGATAGATCTTTTTGCGAATAGAGAGAACGCAAAATGCTCATAGTATGCTGTTTCTATGCTTCATTATATCTCAGTAATTTTAAAAATAGAAAGGAAAATTTAGCCTTAAAATGATAAGGGCATTGTAGTCGCACCAGGCTCCCCTTCTCAGCCATAGTATCCGCTATTCGAAACCGCTCTAATTTTTTATAGTTCGCATCGAAGCTAAATATGATATTCTCATCCCTGACAGGAAAAAAGACGCAAACCTTAAGTCGATAGGTCAAAGACTCTCTTGTTAATTTCAGAGGCAGGATAAAATATGAGATGTTATGGGTTTATGTGAAATCAAATAGCGCAATCTATCCAAAACATATTACATTAGATAAATACCGGAGCACCAAGAGCCTTCTTCCTCGAAGTCCAAAGTACATCTGATTATGTATACAATGCTCCGTTCCTAGCCGCTTCCATATCAGAAAAGCTGAGCCTCACCTATTCACATACTCACACACATTTGATAAAGCTAAACTTGATTATATTCCAACAGTGAAAGCGGAATAAACAGTGAAATGTTTACAGGACATTCGATACGACATGCATCGACTCCTTCGGAAAACAGAAACGGTCTAGAGTTGGATACCATACGTAGAACAAAAGGCGTTCGCTAACGCAGTTTTGAATTCAGAGTCCAACATCACTGGAACATGCTCTGAACAGGACATAACTGTGTAACGTGCTAATGAGCGCGTAAAGTAGAATATAAATTTTAGTTTTATTATATAATATATTACAACATTTAACATCGAACAGACCCAGCGCGCGAAATGAGGGCCAGGCAGTACGTAACGTGTGGAGAGAGTCCCACTTCAACTAGGAGGACGAACCACGGGGGATGGAACCACCAATAACAGGCACCGCTGAACCCCATCAGGTACCGCCAGGCAGTCGAGAGCAGGGTTGTTGCGGATGCAAAAATTTTGACATCCGCGGATGCAGATGCGAATGTGGATTTTTAGAGTTCGACATCCGCGGATGCGGATGCGATGCAGATGTCTGAATTTATGCGGAACATCCGCAATCGCGGATGCGGATGCGAATATTCGCAACACTTCTGGTAAACATGGGTTCTTCAGACGTGACCTTAGAACTGATAGCAGCATAATTTTCATCCCTTCTCCAGATCGAAAAGCAGAATTGCAGATATACTTGTTGGCCACTCGCGGGTAGTAGATCGACATCCGCATCCGCGAAAACTCCGCATCGATTGATGCGGATGCGGATGCAGATGTCTGGATTCATGCGGAACATCCGCAATTGCGGATGCGGATGCGAATATTCGCATCACCCCTGGTCGAGAGGAGGGGAAGGCGTATATAAGAGCGCACACAGCACTGGTCTCACAATTTGGTGCACCAGCTCGTCTGGTGAGACATCCTCCAGATCCTTGGAGTGCTCTGCCTAAAATCTCCCAGCTTGTCTGGAACGACTAGGTTCCTTTCTCGCATCGCGCATAGTTCAGACCACTGGCGTAACCCAGGCCCTCTGGGTGAGCTCTTTTCGGTCACCTAATTAGCTTGTTTTTTGTTTGCTTTGTCTCGTTTGTCGCTTATTTCTTTGCCTCTATTTTTATTTGACGAGTAAGGAATCAACTACTTCTATTCATATTTTTTTTGTTCCTTCTTCTCACATCGCCTCTTTTGGGATCGTCATTCTGTCCTGCCGTACCGCAGATAATTCTTTGCGGCGATAGATGGGAGCGGGCACATTACTGATTCGTATCCAGGTAGGAGTGAAGAAATTCACGGGTGCGCCGTGGCTGAATCCGGAAGATCAAATGTCTTCTGACGGAAAATGAAATTGATGCTACGTTAGCAGAGCAGCTCACTAAGGAAGCGCCCGCTGCCGCCCAGTATTGGTTCAGTATGGCCCCGCCTCGTACAATCCGCGTCACGACGGGTACATCTACACTGAGAGAAGATTGGATCAGCGGTGCGCCCAGCAGGCATGACTGTAGCACCAAATGCGCGACTCGAAACGCTACCACAAATGAGAATAGCTTCCTTCCCAGTTTGGGCGGGCTATCGTCCCGAATTGAGGGTGCTGCGGCACAAACGTGTTGGTAGAGTAGGTCTCCCTTATTCGGCTCAATAGCTTTCCACGGTTACGGGAACTTCAGAGACAGCGTGGTCAGAGTCAGCGTTCGCATCTATCGAAAACGGGAGCGCGATTCGACGAATATTTGAGGCACATCATCGCCCAAAAGTGATAAAGCCGTAACCTCGAAGCCCCAGTAGCACTACGCTACGAAGAGCGGTGAAACCGCTATCCCAAGATTCTTTCAGTGTACACACCAGTGTTCGCAGGGATCCAGATTTCCGGGACTGCTAGAATCTGCATACTGGGGTGTTCTCGTTCTTACCCGTAAGCGAAAGGGACTCGCTTGCATGGCACATTCAGGAAATGACGTTCCGGAATATAGCCTTAGCCCAAAGTATCCCCGGGAGTATTCGGCGTCAGCCACTACGTATATACTACGACCCGTCGATATTCATATATCTGAACAGAGCCTCTCTGCTACGGAAATCCTCGTCGAAATCGATTCATTTCTGCGCGGGAAATCGTAATTAACATTCCATTCATCTTGGTGTACGTTAGGTAACCTCACGAAGGTTATCTTCCGTATTTTAACTACATCTAAGACTGCGAAAGATCTAAGAAGCACCATGTGATCAAATAATGTTGTAGTTGCACATCCCTTCTAAATGTATTCCTGATCGATAGTCCAGTATTGTTCAAAAGACTGACAGTCTATTAATGGTTAAGCTTTATTTGTAATAAAACGATCCCCATCCTTCCTCTAATAGTTAAATAAAATTTATACTTGTGCATCTAAAACAATCTTTCGTTTTACCTTCTCCTCTCGAGTTTCTTCATGATCACGTCCTTACATCCGACACCTACGGGAGAAAGCAAGTGCCACTATCACGAGACTTATCTTCCAACCTCCGATTGGAACGGCAGCTCGGGGATAATGGGAGATTAATCAGCGACAACTCTTCTCCCTGGGGACAACCCGCATCTGGTGAGGACGGAGCTGCTTAACTGACTGCTTATGGCATGGGTGATGCTGGAAGGAGGCATCTCGTTGTATGAGTTGGTTTCCTGTAAACATCCTATACAGTCCATGTCTCCAGATTGCAAAAGAATTGTTAACGTAACAGCACCAGAATTCTCTTGTGAGCTTGGATTGGCTGAAGATTTTAGTTTCCAGATGTTCCATAAAGTTGTTAGCTATTACGGATAAAACTGGGGATGCCCTTGCTGCCCCTGAGGGTTTTTCGTAGAATTAATTCTAGAGAGAGAAGTAAGTATTGTTAAGACAGTGTTCTATCAAAGGTTTGAGATCAGAGAGAAAGTTTGCGAAAGATTTCACGATATCGATTGTATCAGGGATTTCTGATTTCTTTAAGAGAGATGATACTACGTCAAAAAAACACAAGGATGTCCTGAGGTTAAATGTGAACCTGCTGTATCTTTTTGATGCAGCCAGAAGAATTTTGAACGTGAGTGATAGGATTTCCTGTAAAAAGATTCAGTTCTTTCGTTAGGAAGCGTGGTTGTTTGTGAGTCGGTGAGTTAATTGCGTTTACGACCGGTCTGAGTGGAACTTTGTTTTTGGTAATGTTTAAGAGTCCGTAAAGTCTTAGAGAAATAGGATTCGTCGGTATCAATTGGGATCATGCTCCTTTGTTAAGTCAAGAGCTGCAATGTTCACGAAATGTCGACAAAATTTCAGTTTTGTAACTAAAAATAAATCTTATACAAACATAAATAATTTATATATTATATCCGAAAAGAAAAATAATTAGAAATCGTTCTAGATGTACCAGCTCTTTTCAGTAAAAATTGTTTGTGCTAGTGATGTGAAAAGTGGTTTGACTCTGCACTTCTTAATCAATTCTTCCGAAACAGTTGTCAACAACTTCGTGCTACATTGCTTCATTTTGCTTCATGAATTTTCCACTCTCACATCATATTCTTTATTTTCTGTGTTGGGATATTTTCCTTGAGCGATACAAACAGTATACAGATTTCTGAAATTTTTGTAAATAGAATTATGAACACATTGTGAAATCCCATAATTCTTACTCTTCCTGGAAAAACTCAAGTGAATTTATGATGGTCTATGGTATAAATATGTGAGTGAGCTACGTTAAAAAATTCCAGACTTGTTCAAAGTTTTCTCTGCTTGATACACATGAAGTTAACAGTTGCGTTTTTCGTCACTTGTGCGGTTATATTCAATCTTATTGATGGTAAGTAAAGCACAATCAGTTTCGTTCATTTACAAATTTTTACACACCCTTCTCCAAATATCTACTATATTTTAAATGGTAGGACTAGTCATGTAAAACTGCATTTGTTCAGCGTAAGTTTACGATACTAAAACACTTTTTTGAACTGACTTTCATAAATATCTATAATATTCTTACAGATGTGAGTTCGCAATACGGTATGGAAGGAGGTATGGGAGGCGGAGGTTATGGAGGAGGAGGTTATGGATCTTCCACAGGATCTTCCCCGGTTTCAACCCCCAAATCTCCACCATATGAAGAGGATATTTTACACGCGGTCAAAGATAAAATAACAGGAAGTAGTATTTACAAACATTTACGCCACCCATGGCACCACCTTGCATGCAAACATCATCTTACCAAAAAAAATTGTCCAAAACATAAAAAAGTCCGTAGAAGTGGTATGGGTATGGACGGTATGGAAGGTATGGGTGGTATGGGAATGGGTATGGGTATGTACTAAGATGACTTTCACCAATTATGTAATATTTTTTCGAATAAAAATGGAATGTTCAAGTTATGAATAGTGTGTCTCATTATTTAAAGAATAGGAACAAATATTTTTGAGGTTCAGCAGTAAGAATTTGCAACAAAAAATGTAACTTTTGACCAAATCCTTGAATTTTCAAATCAAAATAACTTCCAACCAAACATATGCTTCTGAAATTAAATGATTAACTCTTGAAACAGATTATTAACTAAACAGTAAAACTTTCACCATTTCATCAGACTCCTCTAAATATCACACTACAATGTGCTGCGTATCGTCGTTTTCGCAATGGTCTTCAAGCTATGAAATCTGCCATACTTCATATTCATACCAAGAAAAATATATATTTTTCCAAACAAAAAGTTATTTGTCTGCAAATAGTTTTGTTTTCAGAAAGATTTTTAAAATCTATTTCGGGCATCGCCCTCATGATCCAAAAAGTAGTACGTCTACTCCCCGCAAATTCCACCACGTATTTCAAAGTGTCCAACGAGCGAGATTTAGAGTTTTCATTGTGATCTAACTGTCCTCTATCCCATAGCATTGCATTTCAATTTCGCTGACAACTCCACGCCATCAAAACCAAATCTTAGCCCTGAACCGTTGCACAGTGGTTCCAAATGCCTAAAGGGTGACGAAAACTATTGAATGTTCATAAAATAGGCCAAATTTTCCCAAACAGAGGTTTTCGAGGTCGCTGATCACGAATCCGGTGTCAAAAATTTCAAAAGCAAAATGTCAGATCCAGTATGGTGGACGAGTATGCTAAATAAAGTTTTGATTCTTTTCAAAATTGGTGTACGTGGGTTTCCCAGGTCGCTGACTACGAATCCGGTTTCCAAAGTTGCAAAAACAAAATGGTGGATCCAATATAGTGGACTAGTACGCTAAATAAAGTTTTGATTCTTTTCAAAATTGGTGTACGTTGGTTTTCGAGGTCGCTGACTACGAATCCGATTTCCAAAATTTCAAAAACAAAATGGCGGATTCAATATGATGGACGAGTAGGGTAAATAAAGTTTTGCTTCTTATCGAAATTAGTGTATGGGAGATTTCAAGGTCGCTGATTACGAATTCGGTATTATAATTTTTTTTAACAGAATCGAGGATTGAATGCGTTTTCATATCAATGTAGCCAATTGCAGTGACACTAAAATGAGTGAATTTTATTGTATGATTTGTTCACAACAATTATAAATTTTGTTGGATGAAAGTGAGTTTTGCACTAATTCTTGCCGGATGAGTGAATTTGTTTATAAAAAATGTTAAAAACAATGAGAAATGTTGTTTCATGGAACTCTAATGTGTAATATTCTTTTTTCTTAGATGAAAATAGAAGATTCAACAGAAAGGAAGAATTTCCGATACACAGATATGAAAAATAAAAGAATTTCTTTACGGAAATTGTTTATGACAATGACAAATGTTGTTTCAGGAAACCCTTATCTGTAATATTCTTGTTCTTTAGATGAAAATAAAAAATTCCACCGAAAGAAAAGTTTTCGATGCATAGATAACCCAAATGAAAGAATTGGTTTATGAAAATTGTTTATAACAATGACAAATGTTGTTTCATGGAACTCTAATGTGTAGTATCCTTGTTTTTTAGATTAAAATAAAAGACTCCACCGGAAAGATAAGTTTTCCATACACAAATATGCCAAATAAAGGAATTTGTTTATAAGAATTGTTTATAACAATGACAAATGTTGTTTCCTGGAACTTTAATGTGTAGTTTTCTTGTTCTCCAGATGAAACTAAAAAGATTCCACTGAAAAGAAAAGTTTTTGATACACAGATATGCCAAATAAGAGAATTTGTTCATAAAAATTGTTTATAACAATGGCAAATGTTGTTTCATGGAACTGTTGTGGGTGATATTCTTGTTCTTGAGATATAAATAAATGAATCCACAGAAAAGAAAAATTTGTATAACATTTGTATAACAAAACCTATGTCAGTAATACATTCGAAATCCGAAAATGCAACAGTTAACAGTTAAATCCATCATTTTCTTTATAACAATAATTGACAAAATACAGGATATTCATCTACAAGTTTTATGTTCATTCAAAAAAAGGATCTTCACTAATTTTATACCTTTGTTAAGAAATATCGATGAATGAGGCTATGTCAATATCGCAAATATAACCAATTGCAAATTATAAGCTAAATGACAAATTATTAAATAACAAATTCAAAACACGTGCACCTCTACGTAAAGTACGATTCTTCATCAGCATTAAAAAAAAAAAGCTCTGATCCGATGAAAATTGTAGAGTCGACTGATTTGTATCCAAAAAAAGTGCTTTTTTCCCACTATGGTGCCGCGGCGGCATGTAGGCGGGCCGAAAGTACCAAATAAAAATTCACGTCAATGACAAGGTTGCAAAAGGTTGCAGCTAATTTTTTGGTACGTGCTAGAAAGGGCTTCAGTCGACTTTTTAGAAGAAGAACGGATGCGCTTAATCGCGGTTAAAATTATTTGTGCATATTTTCATCAACGACTGCTAGCTGAAAATATAAGATCATACGATAAAAAGTTTATAATTATTCTTATCAACAATCTTTTTTTCTTCGAGTTTCTGTTTATTTAATTCAATTACAAAAACTGTTAGAAAGAGATTCCGTCGCTGAAAGTGTAAATCGCTTGACTTTTACATAAATCACACGACTTCTATAACAAAAAATTTATGGACGCTTGGAGAGCGTGAAATTTTGCGTCTAGGAAGCGCAAGTCTAGAGAGAGCCAAAGGATATTGTATAAAGATTCAGACTGTCTTTGCCGCTTTTGCGAGGTCTAAAAATAATAATAGGTGAATGCAAACTCTAGAAAACCATTTTTTTTAAATTATTTTTTTCGACTTTTGACCGCTTTTTAGGCATTTGGAACCACTGTGCATTGCCACTGCTTCTTTTTCACGGAAGTGTTAGTCCGTTTGGTACCCCTGACCGGCTTAGGTTATTTTTTTTAAAACTTAAGCCGGCACTTATTATAAAATAGTAACTACGTTAGGTAACATCAAGGAATACATCCAGGTTTCCGGACTCTTTCTACGGCGCAGATTAATTTGAGAAAGGAGCAATTGATTCAAAAAATAAGATAGCAAAATTTGTGCCTAAGCGTTAGTATACTGTTGTTTTCGCAAAGTTCTGCAAGTGCAGTTACTCAAACTTACATAAGATATCACATAGTTACGCGCTCGCGACACTTACACCCGAAACTCTTAATCGAGTGAAGGGCTCGCGTTCAACGCTTATAGAAAAATTTAAGTTCACAGTATCATGGAAATACAGACACCCCCACAAATTCTGGTAGTTCCGTATCCGAACCCTTTACGACCAACCTCACCATATCGGAGGAGAATTCGTTGAAACAAGAGCAGGATATCTTAACCTTAATCCTGAAAAATTCCAATAAATCAAGGACAATCAGGTTAGGTTTGAAAAAAGCCTGATGACTTTGGGCCGAAAAAATCTGAAGTGAGCTGACGAAAACAAGAATCTTGCGCAGTTTACCATTGATCACGGAGGATGAATCAAGCGACCAGCCGCTGCATGAAGAACCGTCAAGAAACGACACATTGTCTCCAGACAGAAAAAAATCATATCAGGCAAGGGAACTTTGTCGCCACACAATCAGGCTCAAACAGCCGGTGGCTCGTTGAGATTCAGCACAAACGATGTTTGTCCAAATCCTTTAGTACAGGGAACTGATCAGCTGCAGCGTGTGCAGCCCCTGAATTCCGTCGCACAGGGTGGTGACCAACAGCCGCGCGTTTTCAAGCCCTTGAATCCCAACGCTGTGCCTGCACCCAGCAGCCAGCATCTGCATATGACTGGGTACTATCTAGCGCGATGGGTGGTCAGCTCCTCAGTTCTTCCGTACTGGCGATTGACCAGCAACGTTTTGGAGCCCAAAATTTCTTCGCGCAGTGTACTATTCGGCCACCAGCACCCGCACATCGCAATTTTCCGGGAAACAAACCAGCTCTACCAGCGGTGTACCGGATAGAATACGTCGAACCAGTTTCCCAGGCTTATGAAATCATTTACACTGTCAAAGTTCTCAACGACCCTGGTGATGTCAATGAACATGATTTTATCAATTCCGTTAAACGCGCTAGGCTCAGATATCTCCAGCTCAGTCTACTATTAGACTACATTTTAACCAAGAAAATAATTGCAACTGCCAAAAGAGCAATTCGGCACTGTCCTATAAGAAGCTACGAAGATCATCACAGCGCTTTGAAAACAAATTTATCTTCCACAACCACTGTGGGAATGTTTCGTGGTAAGCTCGAGGCAATACGTCAAAACAATGATTTGGTACAATTTTCGCGATGACATATGCCATCAAGTGCGACCTTCGAAACCCCAAACTCTGAACCACGCTCTACAGGAGGACCCCGAAGCAGAAGTATGGTGCAGAGAACGCTCGCGAGTGAAAGTCCTAACGACTTCCCGATCATTACAACCTAGTGGTCTCAGACTTCCCATGAGGAACATGGTTATATTTCCGATTCGATATCATCATACACAAATGGAAATCAACCCTCCGATAGTCCAAATCACGGATAACCCTCACAACAGAGAATGAAAATGACTTTTCACTTCTGTAAGAAACCGACACATCTGGAAGATCAATGCTTCACAAAATCGAGGCACCGTGGTCTTCGCAATAGAAACAATCAGAGGAGGCCACCAGAAGTTGGAAACATTTAGGAGGTCGAAGATCTACAAGGCTCTTCAGAATGCTATAAATTGATAACAGAAGGACCGGACGAAATCGGTCACTGCGAGGAGTCTGCAGAGTTTCTGCTATCTGCGGACGAATCTGATCTTTACACGGGAAATATTCTAATGGACTCACCTACAGATCATTCAAGGTTCTGGAGCCTCTATTAATGTCATTAAACATCCTGAGGAACCCGTAGGAAGAACCCCCATTTTCAGAAAACAACGGTCAACAAGATACGTCACCAGAATTTGTTTCGCAGGGGGAAACAGACGTGAAGGAACCTGGAACACTTACGGAAATAGGTGAATCACCAGCTTCAGAGATAGCTAATATTTCTAGCGTGTGTCCTAAAGGAAGATGGATGCAAACCAGCCTATTTCGGATGAGGAAGGAATAACCGATGGGAGAATAAATTCGTTAAGAGAATACAAAAATTGGATCACTAAAAAAACACCGAGTGGAGGAAATGTTAAACCTAAGGACGAAGGGACACTGTGGCGCACTATTTCCAAGGAAACGAAAGGAAGTCAGGAATTATCACAGCGTAAATTATATCAATTTAACGAGGCTGCATGGTTGGGAGTGCTAGACAGGATAAATCGTGAAGAATCAAGAATAAGAGGGAGAGATTATAAAAGAATCACATGGATGTATGAGGGCACAATATTTCGGAGAACGCAAAACCCTGGGCCAGGCCAGAACTCTTGGAGAATGGAAGAATGTGGAACAGAAAATCACCTACCTTATCAAATGATGTCCTGTTTGCTAGTTACAAAAAACAGTTAGAATCAAAAGACAATGTCTAGCAATTATTCCAGATACGCCTATAAGCCCCAACAAAAAATGGCCATGCACATTTTTGGACCTTAACCCTTAACACTTTCAGGAAACCAGTATATTCTCAGCATCCAAGATATGCTCACAAAGTACCTAATCTTGGTACTTTGTGATCCTTCGATGTGGCATCCTGAAGAATGCCACATCCGAAAGCATTATAGAAGGATTATTTTACCACTATATATGCGTGCTCGGAGAATCCGAAAATATCTTAACAGATCAGATTCAAAACTATGTTTCTGAACTGGCACAAAACTTTGAAAATTTGTTCGGGACGAAACATATAAAGACTACACTTCATCATCCACGAAGCAATGAAGCACAGAAAACTAAATACAAAAGGCTCCAAGATCCAAAAATCTGTGTACGACAAGGTATCTGCGATTCAAGGATTTGGTCAAGTTCATCAATTACTATCCAGAAAACAAATAAGAAATACACTATTCTATTCAACGACAAACGAATTCGAATACATGCAAATCAACTTTTGCCCTATTACCAATGATGTTTCAGATAAAAGATCGCAAGGAGATTAGCAGACTATGAAATATTCAAGAGACGTTAGCAAACTGCAAGCAGATTTGCATCACGACGAGTAATGTAAGTAGTATAGCGGGTAGACTTTGTCTCCTCAAGACTATAAACCAATTAAACCAATTAGAACTTTTAACAGCTTTCCTCAGCCTAAAATGCTCCGCTTGAAACTACGGAAATCGGCAAGTGTTGCTAAATATCGACGTATATCGGCGTATATCGTACCGTTGAAAAATAAGGGAGGACGGAAAGCAAAATCGGATAGGTATTGTATCCATGTTCCTATCCATGTTATGAGGGTTTTTAAAGCGATTGTTTTGCTGTACTTTTTTAGAAAAATATTGTTTGTTTTTGTGATGACGGTCGCTTTGTCGAAGGAAATGGTATGTCCTGTTTTGACGTGATGCTCAGCTAGTGCTGATTGCGTGAAATGTTACAACCTGACTGTTTACAATTAATTTTCTGCTGGCTTCTGCCGGGGTCAAGTTTGGATTTGAATGGCGGCTGAGATTCCGCGGTGTTTTGTGTCCTTTAGGCCGGATCCTACTAGTTTTGAGTTTTCACGGTATCAACCGGCATAAGTTAGGGGGCCGGCGTTTGCATGCGCTCCCATCCAGGGCTAGTGCTCGCTTCTCTCCGGCAGTTGGTGGCTTCTCAGCCTTTGGCGCTGACCGGTGGTTCTTGTTGCTATCCGGATGGTGGACGGTGGTTGACGTAGCTGTGCTAGGACTGCCCCTGCAGGCAGACAGGCCTTTTCTGAGTGTGATCGTCTTCTGGTGTTGTGGGAAGTGACAAGTTGGATGACGCATCCCCTCCAGTTACGTCGGGATCTATGGTTCTGGGAGAATCATCGTGATCGTATCTCCCGGAGGCTACATCTGTGTTAACTATTCGGGGCGACCCTCAACATTTTTTGATACCATTCTAGTGCCTACTACTAAACTTGAGGCCCGGATGGACTGAACGGGCATTTGAGCTCCCGGACATGTGAGTATTTGTGTGTACATATGTATGGAATAATTTGACTTCCGTTTGGCTAGTCAGAGGTCGCGTTACCGTTCTTCCCTTGCTGACCCACGCCAGTCCATCTATATTTCTTACAAAACTGACTTTATTCTCATATTCCTTTATACGTTGGCTTACCGCTCTCCCAATGTCTCCAATATAGCCTTTATTACAAGAGCAAGGGGTTTTATATACTCTATATCATACTTATATACTTATGGATTACTGAATGGTGCCTTTCTGTTTTTCGGATTGTTTGAAAGTTGCCCTTCTTTCGCAGGCGGTTTGAATATGGTTTTAATGATGTGTTTTTTTGAGAATTCCTGTTTGTTCTGTGATACTTCGAATGCAGGGTAGGATGGTGGTCGCTTTTCTCGCTCGTTCTTTAGGTGGTTGTTTCGACTCGTTTTTTCTAGTGTGTTTTCTGATTGGTCTATCAATTTGTTTATTTGTGCAATCGTTCTGCATCAGGGTTCGTTTCAAGTTTCTAATTCCTTTTGTAAGTCATCTTCATCTGTTATAGGGACAGCCTTGTGAATGAGAAGTTGATGACTAACTGCTTTTGTGATAAGTGGTGGTGGTAGGAGGCATGGAGGTCTATGTCTCCAGATTACAAAAGTTTCATCAAACTAACTGCACCATAATTCTGGTGTGAGCTTGCATTGTCTGAAGATTTTAGTTTCAGATGTTCCATAAAGATATTAGCTTTCCCATGTGGAATATGGGATCCCATTGCTGCTCCTGAGATTTGTTTATAGGATTGATTAATAGGTGGGATGTAAGTATTGTTGAGACAGTGTTCTATCAAAGGTATGAGATCAGAAGGAAAGTCTGTAAAGGATTTGATGATATCGATTGTATCTTTCGTGAAGATAGATACTAGGTCGAACTGACAAGGATGTCCTGAGGTTAAATGTGAACCTGTTGTATCTAATTGATGAAGTCAGAAGAATTTTGAACGTGAATGATAGAATTCCCTATAAAAGGAATCAGTTCTTTGGTCAAAAAGCGTGCTAGGATGTAAGTTGGTGGGCTAGTTGTGGATTTTTGAGAGTCCATAAAGTCTTGGAGGAAGAAGATTTATAGGTATCGATTTGGATATTGTTTCTTTGTTATGTTTAGAGTCTTTTGGGAGGGTTATCGTTTTGTTAACTATTGTTATAGTGGGATCTTTTTACACTTTCTTGTATGAATGGTCAGTAAGAAGGTCCTTGATTTTTTTGTAGTATCCTTCCGTATCCATCACTACTGTAGTGCTGCCTCAATTTGTAGGCAATACCAAAATATTGTGCTTCATACCGGGCTGCAATCATTTCATTGCTTAGAGGGTGGTTAAAAATTTTCTTTTTTACTGTGTTAGTTCGTGATGTAAGCTTTAATGGGAGTAGTTTGTCACCTTTTTTTTTAGTGTAGATATCTTTAATGCGTTGGGATTGGTCAAACGATATGCTGTCCAATGTGGACGAAATGTCAGTTCTGAGGGTTTTCGATGAAAGATTGTGGAGTTCTTATAGTTCCTCGGAGGTAGTGTGGAAAGTAATTCAATGCATTGAATTCCTTCCTCCAAGAGGAGAAAACTTGTTCTATGTAAAATAGATTTGGATTTCGATGTTCCTAGATGGTTTTTCAATTGCAAGAATTTTGGGACGATGTTGTTGTTTCTGCATCGTTTCAAGAACGTTAAAGTTGTTAGTAGCTTACCTTGAGAATACCTGAGCTTACGAGTCAGTGGGGTCTACTGAGATAAAGATCACTGTGGGGTCTCTGACGATCACAGGCGTCGTGGAAAACATATACATAACCTCAAAATGGTATGTTGGGTAATAGAAATAATGCAGGTCCTTCCTTTTTTACAAAGTATTGTGGGGAGCGGAAAGGCACTCCTGTGGCGGGTCATGGGAATAATGTACGTCACATATGTCCCTCTTCTCAAGTTTCGTGGGGAGCGGGAAGGCACTCCTGTGAAGGGTCATGGGAATAATGTACGTCACATATGTCCCTCTTCTCAAGTTTCGTGGGGAGCCCGAAGGCACTCCTGTGACCGGTCAAAGGAATAATGTACGTCACATACCTTCCTCTCCTCCGAAGTCTCGTGGGGAGCGGAAAGGCACTCCTGTGATGGGTCATGGTAATAATGTACGTCACATATGTCCCTCTTCCCAAGTGGGAGCGGGAAGGCACTCCTGTGACC
>WSXT02078038.1:0-12098 GCA_011762715.2 Neuroterus valhalla
CAACGAGGATAGCAAAGTAATTTCCGCTTTAAAAAACACGGATGGACTTTGAATAATTATCCAATGAATGGAAAATACTTCAGCTTCAGAAAGAGGTTAAGTTATAAAATAGGTGATGTTATCTGTTTACACAAGCGGCCCCACATTGGTTTCCTACTCAAAGCGATACGCTTAATCAATCAGATTTTGCCGCAGAAATTCCACATTTCTTTGGAACAAAAAAGAAAAATTTCACAAAAAAGGACTGAAACCTGTCAGAATTCTTCTATAGCGTGCAGGATTACTCTCCCGCCTTGCCTAAGCGTCAAGGTTGACCGCATCGAACTCTCTTTTCCTGATGAATTTGGAACATTTTGTACTCATTGTCAGGTACAGGAAAGTAAATTTTGTACTTAATTTCAAATCAATTTAAGTGTTCGGTGTCATAATAACTGTCTGAGCATGCAAAAACTGACGCTAACAAATCTATGAAGAACTATGTTTAATCATCCATAAGTCCCAAATTATGGCTCCTCATATGGAACGCCTCAAAAACAAAATATTTCGAAGAATATTCAATGTTCAATATAACCTTGCTATAACATCGTTCTTTTAGGTTATTATAAATCGATTCTACGTTTGAGTCCAGTCATCTGGTACTTTTGCATAGTCATTTTCAAATCAGTAATTTTTTTTCTTTCAAGTGTTTCATTGGGAAGTGCATAATAAGGGGTCAGGTTCTGTGACAAGAATTTGGTCCAGGAACACGGGAGTTCTTTTTGAAAAAGGTGAAAAATTCCACATAGCAGTAGATCAGTGCTTTCTTGTGCATCTTAGAGATAAAAGTGTTCTTATCAAAAATAAAGAAGGTAAAATTTTGCGTAAAACTGAAAAAATATACTACCACCAATGGTCAAGGAGTTATCATAAAGAACCCCCGATTTCTCTTAATTTTTCGACAAAGAATACATGTTATTTTTTGATTCTATGTAGCTCGGATCCTAATGATCAGATCTGAGAATACACTGCCTCTGCGATAGTTGTCTGGTTTCGGGCATGACTTCCACGGCCTTGGGACTATTTTCGCAGGATCTGAAACGTTAACAGTAAGAGCCGTACGAACTATTCCTATGGATTTTTGTCCGTTCGCGCATTAGTGCATTCCCGATTCAGGTATACAGTATGCTCTTAGTAAACTTCACTGGAGGAAGACAGCCAAGACTGAGGGTGGGGCAAGTGCCTCTCTCCAAACCCCTCGGGCCGTCTCGTCCACGAGCGAAATTCTCGGAAGAACAACTTTTGAAGGAACAACTATCGCAGAAGCTGTGTAGTGAACAGATGAATAGCTCGTCCCCCGATCGGAAAGAAAGAAAGTATCCAGAAATTCAATATACTCAGACTCAATACTGCTTAAGTTCGAAAGAAATAATGTCCCTACCCCCAATAGGTCACGAGTGATGACCTTCCAAAAATATCCTCTTTTTTTGTTCTTTTCTACCAAAAAATCTCGAAGTCGTATTTCTGGTCACAAGAGAAAGTTCTAAGTAGGTGAATGAAAGAAGGTTCAATTCTGCGTAAGCAAAAAAAAATGTCCTTAAAATATTGTTTCAATAAATAAATTGCAATCACCCACCAAATGGGCATTTTTCGACATTTTTTACTATAATTTCTGCTAGAGGGGTTTAAATCAACAAAAAACAATTTAAACAATTATTTATTTGAAAAATCATTTATTTAATAATCAAAAGTGGTTGATTATTATAAAATTGATAATCAAATATTTAATTGATCACTATTATTTGACTTGAAAACTTATATGATAAGAAAATGGTCGTAGTTTTTTTTAGCAGTGCGATTTTGTAACCGAAATGATTAAGGGTGCACTTTAAAAGGTCATTAGTCTCGTCACCTCCTTACAACTTCTCGTGTGACATCCATGGAACGAATGATATCTAGAAAACACGACTTTCGGATTTTTGGGTAAAAAAACAACGAAAAAAGGGTATTTTTGGATGGTGACCTATTACTCGTGACCTATTAGGGATAGAAATATTTTTTTTTCGAAATCATGCAGAATTCAGTCTGCTTGTATTCGTTGTCTGGGTACTTTCTTTTGAGACTACAAGTCGAAATGGGCCACCTTCGGCAGGTGGTAACTCGCAATTCTCAGATCTGGTCATGAAGATCCGAGCAACACAGAAAAAAATGTGTTTTTTGACAAAAAATTGGGAAAAATCGGGGGTTTTTTAAAGGCCGTAACTCCTAGACCATTGGTGGTAGAAACTCTTTTTTTTTAGTTTTACGCGAAATTTTATCTACTTCATTTTTGTTGAGAACACTTTTACCTCCCAGGTGCACAGGGAAACACCAACCCACTGCCATGTGAAATTCTTCACCTTTTCCCAGAAAAATTTCCGTGTTCCCGGACAAAATCCTTGTCCCAGAACCTGACCCCTCATTATGCACCTCCAAATGGAGAAATTAAAAGAGAAAACGACTGCTTTAAAAATGACTATATTTGGACCATTTTTCCGACCAGATGATTGCGCTATTTTATCTATATATGGACAACTTTCAGCCAAGATGCATGAAAAAGGAGATATTCCACGAAAGAACAAAAAATTCCTTCAACATTCCTTTTTCAATTCACAAATAATTCGGACGCTTTAATTTCTTCAATGACATTTTCAAACGATGAATGCTCTAAAATAGAAAATATACCAAAATATTTGATAAAAGAAAGAATAAAACAATGAATGTGAAATATTTCACACGTATAAGGGAAAGGAAGCTCAAAGCGATCGACCACGATGCTTAGCCGAGGCGGGAAACGCAACACTGGGCAACCAGGAGAGGCCACGAAGTTTATTTCTCAAAATGAAAGATAAAATTATGAGAAATAACTTGCATACATGAAAGGTGAAATAAAAAATACGGACGCAAATAGGAATGATTTTAATCAAAAATTGACGGCCTCTTTTTTACTCCAAATTTTCTATTTTTTTCGGTTTCATTTTCCATAGAATAAGAGAGTATCAAACGCTACATAACACTTATAAGTTTGGTAAATAGCTCATATCGATAACAATTCTGATATTCTCGACCTGGAACCTCTCCTAGGAGGGTTTACACGACGTTCGCTTCTTTTAATGCACTACTGTTACAATTCACTACTCTTCCTGTAATTCATCCTCTAGAAGAAAAACAACATTTGAATGATACCTTAAACTTGACTGAAACCGACCGGACATGGACTTAGTATATTCCTGAGATTTTGTTTCGACAGTTTAGCTATTTCAGGTATACCGATGTTTTTCGAAATAGAGAAAACTATTCAAAGTTGCATCATTACATCACCGGCTCCTTTTTTTACTCTTCCCTAAGAAATGAAGCGTGCTTCTTAAAATACTTTTGCCTTCTATGAAATTCTTATGCATGTTCAGTGATGAAACGCAAATTTCACTGACCAGCAGCCACATTTTCGTAAAAACTAAGAGAAATGATCAAAATGCTGGCTTGATAACATAAACTTACAAGGTTATGTCCGCTATTTTTGATCGAAAATAACAGGACTTCCTTTTAAGATGTTGTTATGGTTGTCAACCTGGTTGGTTCTTAGATATAACATGGTATATTGTTTTTTGTTCAAAAAAAGTGGTAAAGGTAGAATGAACAAGTGTTGGCTCACAAGATAATTTTGATGAAAAAATAGAAAGAAAGTTCTACCTTGCCATGGGTGAAATGTTGCAACCATAGCGGTTTTCTGTAAGCAGTAAATAAATGGACCTGACAAACCAGAAACAATGATACCATCTTATATATAACAGGACTTCCGTTGAGATAGTGACATTTTTATACTGATGATTTCACGGAAATATGGGAACTTTTTCTAGGAATATTTTCAAATAAATATCTGAATTTCCTGAGAACTTTAAATGAAATCCAAAAATCAAACGACCAAATTTAGACGAACAACCTGGAATGTCTCTGTTGGAATTTCGAGAAAAAAACATAAAAGTAGAAAAGAGAAAAGAAAAATAAGAAGGCTGCCTCCGAAACCCTTTCCTTCCCTTTTTCGTTTCTCTCGTCTTTTTTCATTTTGATTATTTATTTTGATTACTTATTTTTATTATTCATTTTTGTTATTTATTTCCATTGTTTTCGTTTTGGATTTTCTATATTGTAATTGTTCTGAAAATAATTAAAATTAAATAAAGGATGAAGGAAAGAAAAAATAGAAGGAAGAGGGTTTGGGGGTTCCCTTCTTATTCTTTTTTCCTCTTCTTTATATTTATATATTTATTGCCAAACTTCACTAGAGATATTTAAGGGTATTCGTCCAAATTTGGTGGTGGGATCCTTGGTATTCATTTTTAATATCTATAAATTTAAGATATAAACTTGATTCAAAGATTCAGTTAGAAGGAGAGTCTGAACACTCTGAATTTTTTTCCTACCGTTGTGCAGATAACGAATTTATTCGAATAGAATCATCACTTCGATCATAAGGTCCAAAGAAATTTGCGATTAATTCAGATGTTTATGAATCAAATTCATTTGTCAAATTGAAATTCAGCAACATATGTTTCGACCATACAAAGCCCGTCCTCATCAAAGGTGAAAATAACATGAGACGAATCAATGTAAAAATAATGCCGAACTCTCCCAAATTTTGAATCTTGGACTCAAACACGTGTGAAGATTCTTGTTTCGGAGAAAATAGTCATTATTTTAGTACAAGCACAAGATTGGAAATAGTGGGGACAGATATTCAAAAACAAAATTGAAACCTCAGAAAAAATTATTACAGTGGCTTTAATAACTCAAATTTAACTACATTTTCAAGACAAATAAGTATCGTATTTTGAAAGGACAAACATGGCATACACTGATAAAGATTTGAATACGTTCAACATTATTAAGATTAGCAAGATACTGAAAACTTATATTAGTTAACCTCAACGGGATTGTGAATTGGGCAGACGAAATACAAGAATGTCACAACAGGTACGGTTATTTGATGAATCCTTTGATCCCGAATGTAAAAATGTAAAAATTTAGGCTCGAGAGAAGAATACACAAAGAGAAGAGTTATGGAGCCATTTTTATAATTCAATACAATGAAGTTTCAAATATTTTGGAGCAGTAACTCTTAGATTTCCTGAATTAAAATTTTATGGATCTCCTAAAATATATGGTGTAAAACAACATAATAATGATGATGAAATAATCAATGATAAAAATCCTTGAAATTTTATGCATCAATAAAAAATACCGGAGCATTTCATGTTGTAATATTCATCACTTATCTACTTTGTGTCAATCAAGTTTAAATTTAATTTGTTTGTGGCGCGTTATATTCAAGTAGGATTCTAATAAAGTATTCCGCGATGCTGAATCGATCATGATAAATTTATTGATCTCTTATCAGGTGTGTAGTCTATATTTTTCTTTCCGAAATACGATAGTCCTATACCTTAAAAATGTAGTTGAATTGAAGTTGTTGAAGCCTTTGCAATTAATTTTCTTAAGGCTTAAATTACGTCTCTAAATGTTTGTCCTAACGATTGTCAACCTTGTGTTTGTATTTAAACAATGACTCTTTTCTCTGGAACACATGTTTGACTCCAAGATTTAAAATTTATAAATATCCAACGAATTTCATATTTTCAAAATTTTCATGATAATAGAAACATGCGATTATGGCAAAAGAATAATATAACTCGGAGACACGAACAATTGGGTTGCTTTGCAACGCGAACGTACTGACAGAGTCTTGGTCATTTCAGAGACCCAAAAACGAACGGTGATGGGTATAAATTGAGCAGTTAATGCTTAAAAAGGGTTTGTTTATTACAAACACTTCTTCCAGACATGAGATGATGCATATGTATGCTTGGTGCATTACCGAAAGCCACAGTATGATCGACTATGTTGTAGCGCCCGAAAGACTAAAAGGACTTGTAACAGATACAAGGGCTATGAAAGGTTCTGAATGCCGATCAAATCACCATCTTATAGTTTCAAAAATAAAGCTAGGTCAAGGATGTAGAAGAAGAAAACTCATTATTAAATTGAAGCAGAAGCGAGTAAGAATAGAGAATCTGCAGAAACCAGAAGTACAAATAGTATATCTTGAAAAGCTGGGTAAATATTCATGGCATCACAAAGAAGATTGGAAGACAGAATGAGGCAACAAAAATGTGGAGGGTGCATGAATGATACTGCGAAATGGCATTTCCAAAAGTGCATTAGAAGTGTGTGGTACTGCTACTCTAGGAAGAAAGTCTGGTGGTGCGTGGTGGAATGACGTAATACGTGTGACAGTCAGTGAGAAAGAGAATCGTACTCAGGAATGTTGAATTTTGAAGGTCTTGGCGAGAAAAAAGGGACTAGAGCAGAAAATGATTACAGGGATAAAAGGAGGAAAGCAAATCTACTAGTAGAAGCAAGCAAGGATAAAATCAAAGCGGATGAAGTTGAAAAAATGCAAAATGATTCTGAAGGAAACGAGAAACTATTTTTGGAATCGGTAAAAAAGACTAGGATAGGAAATACAAGTATTGAGGTCGTCGAAATTAAGAGTGCTGATGATGTAATGATATGGGATTCGGACAAAGTTAAAGACTGTATGCGGAATTTTTTCAAGAAGCTGTAAGAAGGTGAAGTCGCGAAGACTAACAACGGTAACACAGACACGGATACGTTAGACAATTCCGATGTAGGTGGCGGAAGCAGAATCGGTATCGACATTATTTCCGTAAGTGAAAAACTAAAGAATGGTGAGGCTGCCAGTGTAGATGGTATGGCCTCTGAAATGCTTAAGACTGAAAAGCGATGATAGTCTCAATCTTTAGGGCATAGGGTGATCAAGGCGACAGTAATAATTATAGAGCGATTGGCCTACTAAGTACTGTGGGTAAAATATTTACTAAAATACTCATTAATAAAGTGATGGGAATAACAAAAGAAAGGGTCTGGGAAGTTGTAGAAGAATGCGGATTTATGCCAGGGAGATCATGTGCGGATTAGATATTTAGCTTGAGACAGATCACAAAAAAAAGCTGATAATGTAAAAAAAAAAGTTGTTTGTGCAGTCGTTCATCTATGAAAAGCTTCCATCAAGGTGGATAGAGCTAAACTTTGGTAAGTCATGGAAGAATATGGAGACTGGGTGGCAACTGAAAGCATGCTCGCGGCGGCAAAAACCTAAAATCCCTGACGGATGGATTCGTGTTTCTTGTGCGTAACTTTTAAAAATTAATTTCCACTGATAATGAAAATTTATTCAGGTAAAAACGTTCATGTTTATTATCATCATCATAGGCGCAAAGTTTTCAAGTATATTTTGTTTGAATTTGCATTTATTGTTGTTTTATTAGTCGCCTTGAGCGTATGGTTAAACATTTTTTCCAGAATCAATAGCTGTTTATACGTTCGCTCGATTTTGAACTTAAAACTTATTGGTTAGATGTCAGTGAGTGACCTGTGTTATATGATCATGTGGATCCGATCTATTCCATTATCTTTATTTTCACACAACAATTGCGCATGTCACTCTCAATCTATGTGAAATAATAGTTCAAATTTCATATGTCACATATTTAAACGAATTAGAGACCAAAGGACTTTTCAAGTTTCTCAACTTTCAAGATTTAATCAAGTACACGTTCTAACCTCAAAATATCTGCTAACTCGCGTTACTTCTAAGCCTTGCATGCTTCATGCAAATAATGGATCGTGAATGATGTAAATAACGTGAATATGTACTTAACACAGTAGTTTGTTCCACTCAGAAGAAATGTTTCAAAAGTTGCATAATATTTGTTGTTTTTTATAGAGAATGACGTGCAGAAAAAGTTTCGAGATTGAACTACGCTAATATTACAAATATCTTCCGATAACCTATGGTAAAAAATTACTTCCGAACCTTCATTTTACGGAAATGCGGGAATTGCGGTTTCCATGAAATAGATGGCGTAAGGTGGACAAATGTCTGAGAATGGCTCTCTTTGACGAGGAGGGTGTTAATCTCGCGACAGAGAAAGTACGTGGCCTTACGTTTGCAGACAAGATTGTTACGGCTGAATGAGACAATGATTTGCAGAGGATGCTAAGCAGACTGCATACCAGCACGAAGAGCATGTGTCTTGAGATTTCCGGACGTATAAATGAGGGAAGAAAAATTATCAGCAGTGTAAGAGCTAATACAAAAAGAAAAAATGTAGCAAATAAAGCTAAAATTAAAATATATAATTATGTGCTTCTAACAACTGAACTGTAAGGTAGCCAGACCTGAACATATCAAGCAAAGGAGAAGAGCAAATTCCACGCGATCGGCATGTAATTTCTGCGCATTATTGCGGTGAAACGCCAATGGACAAAGTGAGTAAAGAGTAGGGGTAAAAAAATTGAATCATCCACTAATTTTTGTTTATATTGGCATATAAAACTACATGCTCTCGATTAACTAATAATACCAGTATAATGTGAAAAAACATTTTGAATTTATATTTAAAAATAAAAATTTGTACACATTTCAAATTACTTTTTCTGCCGAAACCATTCCACTATATTGACATGACGTCATAAGCCAGCAGAAGTTCGTGAATAAGCCAGGCGGTTCACGTTCCTCCATCAAAAATTGAGAGAGAAAAAAATACTGTCGTCGGTGTTTTATGTATATGAGAAATAGAGTGAAGCCTGAAGCGAACAATTTTGAATACTGATCAGCCTGTTTGAAGACATCGCTCAGTGAAGTTTTTTAAAGGCTTTGCGAAACTCTTGACATGGGGTGTTTGCTAGAGAGGTCAGTCAGCGACCCCTGTCGGAGTGATTTTGCACAGGACGACTGTGTCGTTTCGAAACAGAAAAAGCTGGACTTACTTTCGCTGTGTATTTTTCTTATCAGGTCTTACCTCTAATGTTGCCGCAACCTCGTGTACGTTTATTCTGCTCAACAACTCTATTAGAGTCTCTGTTAACTGAAATGCTTCGTCTCAAGCAAAGGCCTTAGACTAAAAAATACGATAAAAAATGGAATCAGGATTTTTTCTGTTCGCAAAAAACACGCAAAGAATTCGAAGACTGATCTAATACCCATCCCTGCTTCCTTCTGCTACACATCCCTTGCGCAAACTTTTTTATGTCAGTTCCGTTTTCAAATGTTTCTATATCAATCCCATGTCTCTCAGTAGTACAACGAGGCTGGGACCAGACGAGTTACGTTTACCCCAAAAGGGATTTGGCTTGATGATTTAATAACATGATCGCTTATTGAAATCACAATGATAGAAAACTATGATACTTTCCTCAATTATGATTTGATTTGAACCATTTTTTGCAATTCTTTTTACATCAACTCGACTAAGGTTACGTTCGCTTTCGAAGGAGACCCGCATTGTACGATAGGATTGCATTTTATTGGACTGTATGACCAAATTAATGATTCCATTGGAATAACATCGTTATCAACTTGATCGTTAAAGGCTTAATAGAAATTGAATTAGGTTTCCTCCAATCTTGAATATCCTTAATTTCCATTTTCAAATGTATGAACCCAGCCAGGTAATCACAATTCTTATTTGCTTATAATAAGACCACAAACAGTTGAAAAGGTTCTTATATAAAAGTCTGAGACAATCTCTGGTGACAAAAATTTGAAGAGATTATTATGAAAGTAGGCACTGTCCTTAAGGGCGCTAATTCTCTGACATCTTCGTAAATGGTGCCTTGCTGCAGTCTGATGATACTTTTGTGTATATCAAGGCAATGTTACTTACTCCAGGCCCAATGCCCAATTGATACCCCGAACTAGGAACAAGATTAAGGGTTGCCAGGCTACCAACCACCTTATCCAGTCCAATAACTGTCCATAGAGAACATGTGGGCGTTCCCATCTTTCGTTGTTTGTTAAGGAAAACTAGTATTATAAATTGCGAGGATTGATGATTCATCCATTAGAAATAATACGTGAAGGAGCTGAAGAGAAAGTAATGTATAAGATCATAAACAGCATAATACATGATCCTCGGATAAAGTGTGTTTATAGGGGGCTGTTGGAAGCGCGGGTTAGGAAAGGGGATGAAGATGGATAATCAGCGCATGCGTCGTGCTTGGAGAAGCGCTTCTAGGATAAATATATAGATAAACGTTTATTCTTCAGCCAACTGGCCTTGAAAAATTGACTCTCTTACACCATCATGTATTACAAAATTTTTTATTTCAAGTACTCAATTCTAACATCCGTCCACACTTTATACAATATCATCCATCCATACCTTATTCCTATAACCGCTCGCTCTCTCGCTATCATTGCCTCGCCTACCTCGCTTCGCCTCGCACACATTTTCCTACATTTCGCCAGCCTTCCTTCGCCAAACTCTGCCTCCGCGGTTCCTACCACTTCTTATCTTTAATGCCTTATTTGCTATTCCTTATCCACTAGTTATATTATTCACATCTTCCTTACACCTTCTTCTTCTCCTTCTTACACACTTATCTCCATTCCTTCTTCTCCTTCCTTCCCTCTTCCTCAATCCTGCTCAACACCCCCTTTGCCCACGCAATCACCCTTTTATCCCCTCTTGCATGCGGAATTACCTCCATGCTTATTCCACTCCTCTCCACCTCCTCGCATTCTTCCAACCAGTGTTCCAACTCCACATACCCTTTTCCACACAACTCGAACAATATCTTCTCCTCCGGAAGCCAGAACCTATGAGCGCCCTCCATGCTTCCACATCCTATTCTCGCTATTATCTCCTGGCTTCCTTCTTCACCTTTCTTACACAAATATCGCGCTCTCTCTGTTGGCATAATCCACCCATATTGCTCATTAAACCGTGACCCTCTCATCCTCTCCTCTCCTTCTTCCCTCTCTCTCTCTCCATGCCATTCCTGTTGACAATCTCATACACCTTTCTTCCTTCCGCATGCCTTTTCTTCACTTCATCCACATGGAAACCATTTTTCCGAATTTAACTTTCTCTCTCACCCTCCATCTTCCCATCTCCTCTCCTGTTCTCCTTCTTCCATTAACAATCCCCTACTAGCCTACTTCCCCTCTCTTCTAAGAATCTTTCCTCATACTTACACGCTCGGCTACCTGTGAGGATCCCTAAACTCGTTCTCCCCGTCTCCCGCCTAACAATATAACTAGGTGTGCTTCTGTCCAACCCTAGTGTCCATTTGATGTACTTCTCCTGTACCCTATTAACCTCCTCACTTTCCTTCTACCCCCACACCTCTACTTCATACAGTAGCACACTCATCACAAGCGAGTCTAACAGCTTTATCCTCCTTCCGAAGTCATCTGCAAACAACCTCTTTCCCAATCCCCACACCTGCCTCATCACAACATTTTCCCCCCTAACTCTATCTTTTATACGACCATTTACTTCCCCATTCCTTCTGAATGAGGAGCCCAGGTACACAAACTCTTTCACCTCCTGCACTGCCTCCCCCTTCCACTTCCAATTACCTTCCTTGCCCCTTCCACCCCGTCTCCTGAACACCATAACCTTGGACTTCTTCGCGTTTAACTCTAGCAGACTCCTATCAAAGTATCTTCTCAACCTCTTCATCATCTCCTTTCAAGGCCTCCCCACTTTTTGCCAACAACACTATGTCATCTGCATATGCGAGTGACCAAATTCTAACCCTTCCCACCCTGACTCCCCCACTACTCCTTCCTCTCCATGTCAGCGATTAAGATCGCGAAAAGCGTTGGGCTAAGCGCACGTCCCTGCCTCAACCCCCTATCCATCCAGAAACCCTCACAGAGACCCTGTCCCTCCTCTTACCATATCCTTCGTTTCTTTATACACCTCTCTTACCCTCTCAACACAAAACCTTCCTCTATCAACTGAAGGGAACGCTTCTTTGAGATTTACGGAAAACGTGTTGACTTTTGACCCCTTTTTTGCTATTTCCCTGTCCACCACGCGCTGCAAAATATAAATATTGTCGATAGTGCTCCTACCCGCTCTGAATCCCGCCTGCGTCTCCGCCAATATACCTTTCCCCTTGACATCATTTCGTAGCCCCTCCGCCAGTACCATCGCGTATACTTTGTACGCTGTATTCATCAATGTGATTCCTCTATAATTTTCCTGCTT
>WSXT02078049.1:0-12098 GCA_011762715.2 Neuroterus valhalla
TTGATTCTATAATTAAAAATCATCTTTGATAACCAAGAAGAGAACGAGCATGAGAAACATAAAGTATAAATTTAATGAGATAAAATAATAAATAATAAAATAATTATTTTTATTATTTTCAATTAAATAAATAAAATGTCAAAATATTTTTTAATAATAAAAAAGAAATTTGTCTTATATAACCTAGAATAAAACCAAAATGAGAAACATTGACTACAAGAATGAATTAAATAGAATAATAAATAATCAAATTTTAATTTTCATTATTACTAATCAAATAAATGAGATAATTGATAATAATATTATTAAATTCACCTTCGATTTGGAAAAAACTGTTTTCTGGGTGAGGGGAACGGCTAGTCTAACATTAGCTCATGATGATGCGCTGGAAAAATGTTTCAACGTTACGTGACGCAAGTAATTTTCTTTTCCCAAAACCAGGTCTGCAGAGATGCGCAGCATGTTTTCATGGATTTTGGATCCTATCAACATTAGTAACTTTCTACACTGACCAGAATCCTGAAATATTCTGGGTAAATAACTATTTCGATACTTTTTGTTAGGTTATGCGATTCACATGCGCCTTTGGAACGTACACACGTAAAACTCATTTGAACATGCAATACATGATATTTCAAACAAGTTGTTTTAATGAAAATGATCTACATGCCTCCCAAATTATCCCCCATCAAACCATTTTGGAATCGGCAGTATGGAAGAGAAAAAATATCACTTTGCAGGGGTTCAATATTCTGGAGCACAAAATTGCACTAAACTCCTCTCCAAAACGGTTAAGTTCCGACTGACCCTAGGTAAATACCTGAGGGTTATAACCCGGTTTTAGGATGGTACTGGGTGCAGAAACACCTATTGTACGGGATGCGATTCTCGAAAGTCGAAAAAAAGTTCATTCTTTGATTTTTGCCGTTTTTTTTCGATTCTAGCCCACTGTGCGACGTTCGTTGCAGGTTTGTGTACTGGGAACTAAGCGAGAGAGTATAAGTTGCTGTTTCAAGTTTTTGTTGTTAGATATGCTGTTCAAACTCAAGCCTTCTTCTCAGAATTCTTCGGCAAAAGGGTAGCCTACGATCTTAGTCAAGACACCCCCTTCGGCTTTGGTGACTCCAGGAAGAAGTTTGTTCCACTCTGCATCGTTCCTGTCGGCGAGTTAAAGATGACGAGGGATGATTCCCGTCTTCTCGTTATCTCTCGCGGCATTTCCCGCCTAATCAAGAAATTCAGTAACCAAGTATTCCATGATAGCTGCCGAGTAAACAAAAGCTCCAGCTCACACTCTCTCAGCGTAGTTTCTGCTGCGGAGAAGACGATGGATGCGTTCAAATGGGAACTAAAGACCAGCTCGGCTATAACGAGTCTTCGACATTCCTTTTGGTTTTTCTCCTTTGCTGCGTCCAGACATGATCGGTATAGGTTTTCCTACAGTACCCTGTAGGCTATTGGTTCCAAATAAGGACAGTCAGCGTTTTACTTGAAGCGTCGCACAGCGTGGACGGAATGTTCAAAACCACCCGCAGATCGCAAATCTTGACAAAATCAAACTAAATATATCCAATGATGTTTGTAATTCAATTCTAAAACGACTGCCGAAGCCGAATTTTCAGAAATAATTTGTTTAAACTTTTTCTTTAAACATGGCGTGCCTATAAGATTTTGGATCTTGAACTAGATGAACCATATAGAATTTAGGAATTTGAAGCATAGCTGATGTTGAATTTGCCATTAGTTTTGCGAAATAAATTTTTTTGAATAGTTTCTTGGAATAAATTATTGATTTTTTCAATTTTTCAACAAGATGAATGCTCGAATCTTATTCTGCTAGAAAAATTATGTCCGAAACAGTATTGTTTATATTTAAAATACAATTTATTACAACCATATAGTCAAATAATTTATTTTGAATAATCTATATCAAATATTAATGAGGCTTTCAATGTCTTCAAGAAAATAGATAATAATACAAATTCAACATTTGCTAACTAAATGGTTTTTTTCGTGCGATGATTCCAAGTTTGCTATTACTTTTGTAAAAAAAGTATGTTGGAACGACCATAGGCCCTAAACTCAAAAACTCTAAATCCATAGACCTCAAACCCATAAACCCCAAACCAATGAAACCTAGACCCATAGACCATTAACCCATAAAACCATAAACCCTTAACCCATCGACCCTTGACTCATAGAACCTTAATCCATAAACCTCAACCGATGAGAACCTCAACCCATAAACCCTAAATCCATAGACCTCAAACCCATAACCCCAAGCCTATCAAACCCAAACCCATACACCCTGAACCCACAAACACTCAATCCATACACCTTAAACTCATAGACCCTGAACCCATAAACTCTAAACCGAGAAAAACCACAACACATAAATCCCTACTCCATAGACCTCAAACCCATAAACCCCAAACCAATGAAACCTAGACCCATAGACCATTAACCCATAAAACCATAAACCCTTAACCCATCGACCCTTGACTCATAGAACCTTAACCCATAAACCGCAACCGATGAGAACCTCAACCCATAAACCCTAAATCCATAGACCTCAAACCTATAACCCCAAGCCTATCAAACCCAAACCCATACACCCTGAACCCACAAACACTAAACCCATACACCTTAAACTCATAGACCCTGAACCCATAAACTCATAAACTCTAAACCGAGAAAAACCACAACACATAAATCCCTAATCCATAGACCTCAAACCTATACACCAAACTTACAAAACCTAAACCCATATACCCTGGACCCACACACCCTAAGCCCATAGACCCTAAACCCATAAACCCTAAACCGAGAAAAACCTCAACCCATGAATCCTAAATCCATAGACCTCAAACCTATACACCTCAAACCTATTTAACCTAAACTCATATACCCTAAACCTACAAACACTAAACCAATAGACCCTAAGATCATAGACCCTAAACCCATAAACCCTAAACCGAGAAACCCATCAACCTATAAATCCTAAATCCATAGACCTCAAACCTATACACCCCAAACCTATGAAATCTGAACCCATAGGCCATCAACCAATAAACCCTCAACCCATAGATCCTAAACTCATAGACCCTTAACCCATAAACCCTAAATACATGTACCCGAAACTCATAGACCCTATACCCATGCACCCTAAATCGATGGAAACCTCAACCCATAAACCCAAAATCCATAGACCTCAAACCCATAACCCCCAACCTATAAAACCCAAACCCATATACCCTTAACCAGCAAACCCTAAACCCAAAGATCCTAAACCCATAAACCCATAAACCGCAAACCGATGAAAACCTCAACCCATGAACCCTGAATCCATAGACCTCAAACTCATGAACCCATAATTATAAAACTTAAATTCATATACCCTGAACCCACAAAGCCTAAACCCATAGACCCTAAACTCATAGACCCTAAACCCATAATCCCTAAACCCTAAACCCATGAACGCTGAATCCATAGACCTCAGACCAATAAACCCAAACTCATAGACCCTAAATCCGTAAACCCTAAATCTATAGACCTGAAATCCATGAAACCTATACTAATGACACCGAAACCCATAGACTATTAACCCATAAACCCTTAACCCACAGACCTCAAACCCATAAACCCCAAACCAATGGAACCTAAATCCATATGCCCTTAACCCATAAACCCTAAAAAGTGGGGACAGAATGTTAAGAACCACCTACAGGTCGCAAATCTTAACCAAATCGAGCCAAATTTATCCAGAAATGTTTGTAATTGAATTTTAAAGTGATTGACGAAGCTGACTTTCCGAAGATAATTTGTTTAAACTTTTTTGAACAGAATATGGCGTGCTCATAAGATTTTAGGTCTTGAACTAGATAAACCATATGAAATTTAGGAGTTTGAGGCAAAGCTGATTTTGAATTAGCCATAAGTTTGGCGAAATAAATTTTTTTAAATAGTTTCTTTGAATAAATTATGGATTTTTTCAATTCGTCTGCAAAATAAGTACTTAAATCTTCTTCTACTAGAAATATTATGTCCGAAGCAGTATATTTCATATTTAAAATGAAATTTGTCACAACCATATGACTAAATAACTAATTTTGCATAATCTATATTAAATTTAAATCCATGGACCTCAAACCCATAAACCCTGAACCCATAAACCCTAAATCCATAAAACCTGAACCCATAAACTCTAAATCGATGAAAACCTCAACCCAGTAACCCTAAATCCGTGGACCCTAAAATCCTAGACCATCATAAACCTATGAATTCAAACCCACGAACCTTTAAACACTAACACTAAAAATCGAAAAAGCAGAAAAAGATATGTTCATTGAAGTATGAGAAAAAAATTAATCTGGGTCTGAAGCTCCTAATTCATAAGTTTTAGATGTAAGAGTTGATAGAATGATTGCAAACAGTAAAAAAATTGATGAATGAAAAAATCACAAAAAAAAAATTTGAGGTGAAAAATTTTGTTTCTAAATGTAATTCAAAACACGAGAAACATTTACATAATAAGTCACCTAACTGTTAAATCCATAAAATTTTCGAATAATTTATTCATTCAAACACATTTGTTTATATACAATGAGATTTAGAAATCGTCCTTATTTAACAATACAGTTTGCTATGAATATAAGATTATTCTGTAGAAAAGAATTCGCGTTATTATTGATGTCCTTGCAGACGTTTAGAGGCAGTTCCAGATTTATTATAGATTAAGCAAAATTAATTATTCAGTCGCATGTTTGTAACAAATTGTATTTTTAGTCTAAAATATATTGCTCCGGACATAATTTTTCTAGTACAATTACATTCTAGAATTTATTTGGCAAACATTTGAATAAGTAATCATTTATTCAAACAAATTGTCTGAACAAATTCACTTTGCAAAACTAATGGTGATTCAGAATCAGCAATGCCTGAAACGCCTTAAATTTTATATGGTTTATCTAGTTCATGACCAAAAATCTAAGAATCACGCCATATTCTGTTTAAGAAGTTTAAATAAATTATTTGTGAAAATCCGGCTTCGTCAGTCTCTTCGAAATTCAGATACAAATATTTCTGGCTAAATATTGTTTGATTTGGTAAAGATTTACGACCTGTAGGTGGTTTTGAACGAAATTATCGCTTTATCCCCTGTGCGCGTCGCCGCTGCGTCAGTGCTCGAATTGCGTATAGAAGTTCCACTCCAGAAATTTTTTTGCATCAGAAGAATCACTTTTCCTGTGAATATGCTCATCAGGGTGGTCCAAAAATGCATTATAAAGAATTTTTTTCGAATTTTTATGCAAAACGCCCGGAAATTTGTTCGGATCCACAAAAAAATTAGTACATTTTTTTTGTTTCGAAAAAAAATATTTAGATGTGCCGCAAGCCCCGTGAAGTTTAACACAAATTTCTCATAAGAAAAAAAGACGTTTTGGTAAATTTTATTGAGAAATCTCAATACTAGATGAATCGAGTTCGTGATTTCCCTACTTCTCTTCGCAATTGGTCACAAAATGCGAATAAAATATTAATTTTCAAATATCACCCTCATAAGTCGGTTTTATAGTGTCCCAAAAAACCCCCATGAGTGAAAAAATGGGTTTTTTTAGTTTTCGGCGCTAATTATGATTTTTTTGCGGTTTTTTACGCAGATTATTTTAAATACATAAAATACTACTTTATACTGATAATTACATGTTTATTCAAATTGTTTAAACAATTTATTATTGGTTTCAGCAACTTTCTCTAAAATATGTTAGAAAGTCAAAATTTTTTCTTAATTTTTGAACTTATTCTCAACTTTTCAGTTAGAGCGAGGTAATAACCAATTAAGGTTAACAAAAATAATTTTTTAAACAACTTGCTATTATTCCTAACAATATTCTCTTAGAATAGTGTTACAAAGTTGCTGTTTTTTCTATAATTCACAACTTTTTGTCCACTTTTCACTCAAAGTGTGTAATTATTTAATTTAACTTATCAATAATAATTGTTCAAACAAATTGTGAATGTTTATAGCTATCTTCTTCTAAAATAATACTACATAGTTGCGGTTTTTTCCTGAAATTTCAAACTTTTTATCACTTTCCAATTAGTGTGAAGTTATAATTATTTCATGTTAGATAACAAATATTGAAACAATTGATTATTATTGCTAATAATATTTTCTTTGCTTAATGATAGAAACTTGCGGTTTTTTATGAAATTTAAAACTTTTTGCCCATTTTTCACCTAAAGTGAGGTAATGTTTGATTCCATTTAACAAAAATAATTGTTTAAACAAATTATTATTGTTAAGACCTATCTTCTCTTAGACTAGTGCCAAAAAGTTGCGGTTTTTCTAAACTATTAAGCTTTTTATCAACTTCTCACTTGAGGAGGTAATAATTGATGCGAGTTAACAAACATGTTTATTTAAACAATTTGTTATTGTTCATGACCATTTTCTCTTAGAAAAGTGCTAGAAAGTTGTGGTTTTTTCTGAAATGTTTAACTTTGCTCTACCTTTTTAGCTGTGAACAAATAATAATAAATAGGCATTAGAGTGAATCATATTTTACGTAGTATTGTATTTTTTTAGGTAAATTATTTTTGTTCTTTTTCTGATGTTAAGAAAAATAATTGAAATGAAAGAGCTCTTATACAAAAGAGACAACAAAAAAAAAGAATGGAATCATTAAAAGTAGGTGCGAGGACAAGGTCTGTAAATGACTTTTGAACGTTTTGTTTTTAGTTACAACGAAAAATTTATTGCAAATCGTAAAAAAATAATCTGGAATTGCAAATATTCCAATACATGCCCCCCACCCCCTCCTTCCCTGGGTGGGAAATTATAAATTATTCTATTACGCTTTGCAATAAATTTCTCGGTGCAACTGAAAACAAAACTACAAGTCATTCACAGACCTAGTCCTCGCACCTACTCTTAATTATTCCAGTCTTTCTTTTTGACTCTTTTGTAGAAGAGCTCTTTTGTTAAAATTATTTTTTTTTAAATTGGAAAAGGACGAAAATAATTTACTTAAACGAATACAATACTACGTACAATATGATTCCCTCCAATGTTTATTTATTATTTGTTCACAGCTGAAAAGGTAGAGCAAAGTTGAATATTTCAGAAAAAAACACAACTTTTTAGCACTTATATCAGAGAAAATGGTTATGAACAATATTAAATTCTTGAATTAAGCATGTTTATTAACTCGCTTTAATTATCACCTCACTAAGTGAGAAGTTGATAAAAAGCCTAAAAGTTTAGTAGAAAAAACCGCAACTTTTTAGCACTAGTCTAAGAGAAGATAGGTACTAACAATAATAATTTGTTCAAACAATTATTTTTGGTAAATGAAAGTAAATATCAACTCACTCCAAGTGAAAAATGGGAAAAAGTTTCACATTCCAGAAAAACCCGCAAGTCTCTATCATTAAACAAAGAAAATATTAATAGCATAAATAATATATTGTTTAAATATTTTTTATTCAACATGAATTAATTATTACTTTACTCTAATGAAGAAGTATTAGAAAGTTTAGAATTTGAGGAAAAAACCGCAACTATGTAGTATTAATATAGAAGAAGATAGCTATGAACATTCACGATTTGTTTAAACAATAGTTTTTTCTAGATCAAATTAAATAATTACCAACTTCAAGTAAGAAGTTGACGAAAAGTTGTGAATTTCAGAAAAAGCCGAAACTTTGTAGCATTATTCTAAGAGAATATTTTTATGAATAATGACAAATTATTCAAACAATTATTTTTGGCAACTTCAATTAATTATCACCTTGCTATAACTGAAACGTTGAGAATAAATTGAAAAATTCAGAAAAAACCTTGACTTTCTAGCCATTTGATGAGAGAAAGTTGCTAGAAACAATAATAAAATGTTTAAGAAATTTCAATAAACATCCTATTATCAGTAAAAAGTAGTATTCTATGTATTTGAAAGAATCTGCGTAAAAAAAATCATAATTAGCGCCGAAAACTCGAAAAACCCATTTTTTCACTTATGGGGGTTTCGGGACCCTATAAAACAGACTCATGGGGGTAATGTTTGAAAAGTAATATTTTATTCGCATTTTGTGACCAATTGCGAAGAGAAATGGTGAATTTCGAAATCGATTCAGCTAATATTGAGATTTCTGAACAAAATTTACAAAAACGTCTTTTTTTCTTATAGTAAATACGTGTTAAGCTTCACGTCTTTGATAATTCGTTCCTTACTTTCGAATCTTTCAAAACTTCTAGACACCTTTCCCTCTTTCTTGAACTATTTCCACTTACAGAAAAAAAAATCTGCCCGACGCGCAGGCACATTCTCATCGCGCGCTTCGCGCGCGGCTCGTTTCGCTCGCAAGTTTGAGCCTTCCGCTCGGCCTTTGTATCTCCCTACAGTTTTATATAGAGCTTGTGAAACTCAAAAGCGAAATGTCGACTGATTTAATTTGATGAGTGTGAATTGCCTTTTATTAAAGCTTCTCTGGCTTTAACAAATACATTCTCATTGTGTGTCTCTTGCTGCGCACTCGATCAAAGTTTGTCCAAAGCAGTAGAGAAGTTTTGTTGTCTAATTTTTTTCACATATTGTGTAGTTTTCCTAGAAATTCAATTTTTTATTTTATTTTCTACCATTGAAACAAAAACTATGCGTCCAATGGGAAAAATGATAACAAATTACCAGATATTCTTTTGGGGTAAATAACTGTCCTCTATCAATCTTCAGTGTCAGCCTTAGTCGATTTTTCAAAAATTACATTATTTCATTTTTAGAGTGGTCAGTTGGTCGAGGGGGCTAAGGCATGAGCTTTGGACCCACGGTACTGTCTGGTTGTGGGTTCGGTTCCCGCCTCGCACTCTGGAAGAGCTTCGGCGGGCCACGGAGAGTCATGAGCCCGGTACCTCTAGAGTTCTTTAAGTTCTCCAAGTATTGAGTAGCTGTTGCTCTTGGTGTTTCGGAACCCACCGTAAACTGTAGGTCCCCCTCACCCCTGAATTAATGGTGAGGTGTGCAAAGGGATATGAAGAAGGTTATGCCGAGACTCTCGAAACCTGTAACACGGACAGAGTGTAAACAAATATTCCATTATTACATTTTTATAGTTATTTTTCCTGATTGAAATGAATTAATTTTATGGTTTTTTATAAATGAAGCAAAAACTACTTGTCCTCTCAAAAAGTTAGTTTTACCAAATTTCTAGATCTTTTTTTGGTGAGCAAGTTTAGTTCAGTTCAGTTCATATATTTATTCCCGTAGCTTGCATAGTTTGACCAAAAAATGAATCTTTCTAGTTTTCATTATTTTTTGTGCGACCAAAATTTGAATTTTCTTTTCTCAGATAAACTCGAAAAGTTATAAAGATCATCCTAGAGGGCTCCCAAAAAGAAACATTTTTTTTCTCCAAACCTTTCTTCATATCTTGCGTGGTTTGGCTAAAAATTATCATTTTCGTTTATATTTTCGAATTTTGAAAATGCCACAACTCTGACAATTTTGTTTCTATCAAAAAATATCATAAGGATAAATTTTTTTCATTTTTTACCTACTACAAGAAACCGTACTTACAATTTGGGAGTCTTGGAAAAAAAGTCCAAAAAAATGTTCAAATTTCCCCTCTTTCATTTTTTATCCAAAATAGCTGGTTAACGAACTATACCTGTCTTTTCGGTCCCTCAAAATGTGTGACAAAGGGCAATCCAATCCGATTAGTCTTTCAAAAGTGTTGGAGTATACAGACACCAACGACGACGACGACGACGACGACGACGACAACAGACAAACACCAACGTAAAAACTACTTTTTCGGAATCAATAGGTCTAAAAACGTGGAGATTTAATAAATTCCGCGAAAGTCAATTTTCACATAATACCAATATCTTCTCATTATGAGAATTTAAAAATTGCGATTATAGAAACTGGGAGTAAGTATTACGAATGTTAGTCTTCCGCTTTTGTGTTGGAAAATCCATCGTTAGTTCTGCCACGCGAGATATGGGGAAACAATGTGACCAGATACTAAGGGAATAATCGGATAATACCACCGTGATGTGCAACGTCGCACATGTTTCTCTACTATACATACATAGTATGGGACATGTTTCTATATAACATATACCTGCATAGGATTCACAACTCTATTATACAGGATAGTCGTAAACCTTTACTTTACAGGCACGCGGTCATCCGTACTGAGCGCGGACAGCACGGGCATTCGCTGCCTTGGCGGAAATATATGTATGATATACATCGCTCGTTAAGCCTCCCGAATAGAAAACTCTGAAATTACTCTTTTATTGCAAACTATTCGAATAACTATAAGCTATTCCTCTCTTGAGGCCATGCGCCGGCTTGAATGCTATAAGAGAATGAGCAGCTTAATATAAACTATTTACTAACAGGACTTTGGAGAGAGGCTTATTTCTCTAATCAAATATCGTAACAGAATCCATTTCCATTATCATAATATACTGACTTTTTGAAATGCTTTTCATATTTTTTCTGAACATTGTTGAATCAACCCAGAGAATTGCTTTTACTCTTGTCATTCAATATTCATACTACACCAGTCTTCGAAAACTGACTGAACATTGACTTTGTCTACTAGGTACATATAATACAATTTCAGCTTCATTTCTGACATTTTCACATTAAATGGTAGTTTCTTCTTTGCAAGCTATCATTCTTGTTTTATTTATAGGCCTGCATAGGTATGCATCTACCTTTCGTTAGCAGTAAATTAACTCCTGAAGTAGAAGACACCATCACCTCGTTGTATCCTCTTTTCAATCAGGGAAAGATGCGTACTGTTTTTCCACCTCTACTTCCGAAATCAATTTTTTCGTTTGTTTCGTTTACGTGAATTACATAACCTTTACTCTTTATTCTGTTCTCGAGTATTCTTCTCATTTTCTTCGAATCAGTTACTGATACTGCCTCAACAATCCTTCCATCTGCAAACAGAAGCATATGCACTCTCACTGTCTCGAGATCTGTATCATCTATGTCAGAGAGAACCATCCTTAGACATTTGCCTATGCAGATTGAAAGATAAGCGTCTATTCCTAAGCTTATCAACTTCGGAAAATTACCTGCTCACATCATAAAATTTTAAAGAGTTAAACAATCAAGCCTCAACACCTCGAATTGCATCCACGACTTATACACTCTAATCCATCTACCACTTGATACTATGACCGCCCACTCGCTCTCATCGCCTTGCTTTTGTGGCTTTTCTTTGCACACATATGTGACGTGGAACGGAGAAATCGCCCTTGGGACTAAAAAATCATTTTCTAGGTTTTGATTGATTCGAACTGAACGAGGTGTACCTCATCGGCTACAAAAATTGAAAAATTTTTATCATCAATATCAAGCTGATAATAATTAGGATTTCTTACGAGTTAGCCACATTAATTAACATGAACTTATCACTACTTTAATTCTCCTTTACACCTTTTTCCTCTCCTATTTGTCCCCTTCATTGTCTTCTCTTCCATCTTACTGAATACCATCCTCACTTATGCGACCACCCTTCTGTTCTATATTTGATGCAATACAGCCCCCATGCTTATGCAACTTATTGTCCCCTCCTCGCGTCCCTCCAACCAGCGTTCCACCCCTCTCTTATTCTATCCCATTTTCCTGAATCATCTCATATTCCCCTTATAATCTCCCTGAACTTCTTCTAACTTCATTCCAATACATTCTTTCTGAAATAACTTCTCCTTCCTTCCTCAGGAGTGAATAACGCATCTTCCTCTTACTTACTAGTTGATATCAAACTTAAGGGTGTTGGACAATTTCGACTTAGAACTTTTTTTTTGATAGGTACGGCACTGACTTCGGGTAGTTATTAGCTTTCGGGTCTTTTTTAAAGCAGTAGGGGAAAACTAACAAAAACCCGGGGACTTTTGGGGTCCTTAGACCGGGAAAATGTCAAATTACTTACCCTTCGACTGAGGAAATAAATATTCTCATCGTAAAATTGAATATTAAAATCCTCTCGTAGCAGACAATGTCGGCGAACAACAGCGAGACCTATTACTATTTTATTTGTCCCGCACAACACCAACATCTGAGATGTGTTACCGG
>WSXT02078060.1:0-12098 GCA_011762715.2 Neuroterus valhalla
TTGTTTTTACAAGACACTTGGACAATACTTTTTTGCTTTTTCTAAAAATGCCCCCCCCCCCCCCCCCCCTTATTGCAAAACGGCGAAAAAGATCTATAAATTTGTAATCATTGATCTTCCGATTGGACGCGTATTTTTTGTTTGATCGTAAAAAATAAAATAAAAAAATTGAATTTCTAGAAAAACTCCACAACATGTGAAAAAAATTAGGCACCAAAACTTCCCTACCGTTTTTGACAAACTTTGATCGAGTGCGCAGTACGCGACACGCGATGGGAATGTATTCGTTAGAGCCGGAGAAATTTTAACAAAAGAGAATTCACACTCATCAAATTAAAGTAGTCGACATTTCGCTTTTGAGTTAAACAAGCTCTATATAAAACTGTAGGGAAGCACAAAGGCCGAACGCGTAGCGCGAGGTGAATTCATAACCGAGCGCGGAGCGCGAGGCAGGATTACCATCGAGCGCGAAGCGCGAGATCCAACAGACGCGCGCCCTAGGCACGCTCAAACTTACGAGCGAAGCGCGCGATCAGAATGTTCCTGCGCAGCAGGCAGATTTTTTCTTTTTATGTTGTGTTGTGAAATTTCAAAAGGAATATTTCAGGATGTTTTTTAAAATTTTGTCCATGGATTTTGGTTTTTTATTCTGATTTCCAGGAGTTGGAGATATGAACCCTGATATAATGTCTTAGTTAACTTACAACTCAAATACCCCTAAAAAGTGTCGCATCCGAAAAAATGTATCTATTGAAGGACGACCAAGTTTAATCAACTTTATTGATTAAAAATAAATGTCTTTTTCTCTTTCAGGCAATGAAACTCATCGAAGAGCTGTCCATATTTTTTGGTCTTGAAGACGTTGGACATCTCCATTTCGGATGGTCCTTAGAGGTCGTGGTGGGCACCGCACACGATCCGGTTACACAAAAGTAAGAGGAACACGGATAAAAGGTGCTTCTTGCTTCTTCGATTGACGTCACATGTGCGTCAGAGATCTCAAAGAAACAAGAAAGTTTCGATTGAATGATCGCAGCCGCAACCAGTGGTTGCTATCATAAATTCTTTTCTCCTTCTCAGCACAATCGGCCTATTATCTCGTCAGTTCAAGTGCCCCTTGGCCACTTGAGCCCATCTGCCTCAACTATTTCTTCATTTTACATTTTTAACTATAGCCATTTTCAATATTACCCATATTAGAATATATTGTCCATTAATGTTCAATCAATTTTCAATGAGATGAATTTTCACATTCCTGACTCATTTGTTCAACATGGATCTTGTCAGATTCAAAGATCGCATAATTCTACAAATTCTAGATTCGCTCCTTCTTTTTTTTTGACGACAAATTTTTTTTCAACAAATCAAACCAATTTTCTATCAAAAAGACGCAAATAATATAATAATTTTGAGCCAAGGAAGATGAATTTAGAACGAAATAGTTAACTTTACAAACCAAAAAATGAGTTTTCTACGAAGAAAAACATTAATTTTCGATCAAATAGTTAATCATTCAACTTATAAAGGATGAGTTTTAACAAAAAAAGAAAAATTGAAACGTTTAGTTGAAAATGGAATTCTACCAAGGAGATTAATGTTCTAAGAAAAGTCGAATTTCCAACATAATTTATGAATCCTCAAACCAATAAGACGAATTAGCTAGAAAACAGTTGAATTTTCGAACCAAAAATATGGTTTAAAACAAAAAAGGTCACTTTCTACTGAATGTTAAGCCGAAAATATACACTTTCAGCACGTAAATTGATTTGCAACCAAATAGTTTAATTTTCAACCGAAAGATTGAATTTTCAAAATAAAACATAAATTTTAGACATGAAGATGAATTTTCAACCAAGCAGTTGAACTTACAACCAAAAGATAAAGTTTTCGACCAATGAGAATAGATTTTTGACAAAATAGGGAAATTTTCAAAACAATGAATTTCCTACCATGAAAAGTAATCTTCTACGAAAAATACGAATCTTCAACAAAATACATTCATTTTCGACCAAATAGTTGAATCCTCAACTTTTGAAGGATAGGTTCTTGACCAAAAAAGGAACAGTTGAATGTTCAGATGAAAAATAAATTTTTCTACCAAGAAGATCAATGTTCTGGAACAAGACAAATTTCAAACTAACTTGTTCAATTTTTGAGCCCATAAGACGAATTATCTACAAAACAGTTAAATTTTCAACAAAAAAAGATGATTTTTTACAAAAAAAGGTTAGTTTCTACCAAAATGGTAAAATATCAACCAAACAATAGTAAAATAGTAACTAAAACTATACATTTTTGACAGAAAGGTATTTTAGAATCAAATTTTTTAATTTCAAACCAAAAAAAAAGATTTTTCTATCAAGAAGAATAATGTCTTGCATAAAGAACGAATTTCCAATTAGAATGATGAATTTTGAAGCCAAAAAAGACGTATTATCCACAACACAGTTGGATTTCAACCCAAAAATATGATTATTCAACAAAAATGGTAAGTGCCTACCAAATAGTTGAGTTTTCTCTCAAACAATAGACCTTTCAATCAAAAATTTAATTTTTCATAGAAGAGGTTATTCTCGACGAAATAATTCAATTTCTAACCAAAATCAGGAATCTCTAACAAAAGAGCTTTCTGCAAAGTAGTCCAGCTTTGAACCAAGTTGTTATTTTTCAACCATAAAAGTTGCATTTGTAACGAGGAAGTAGAATAATTTTCATCTAAAAAAGATCAATTTTCAACTAATGTTATGAATCTGCACCAAAAGAGTTCATCATTCAATCAAATAATTGGATTTTCAACCGAGAAGAAGATTTTTCCAACCAAGAAGATGTTACCGAAATCTGCCAAAAAGTACGGATTTAAAATTTGAAAAACATGAAAACAAACATTTCTTAACACAAGGTTTTCAAGATGAACAATTTATTTTCTAGGCCTTTCAATAAGAATTATTATTAATATTAATTAATATTAATTATTAATATTAATATTAATTATTATTAAAACCTTCCCGCATGATATGGGTCATTTTCGTGTTGAAAAATTTGTTCTAGCCCAGCTTCGAAAAATCTATTGAATACCTTAACACTTTCTATTGTTAAGAATACATCAGAAAATGCTTTAAAAAGATCAGATTTAATAATAAATAAACAACAATATTTAAACATGCTCGGGCTTGGATTTGTTTAAATGTCATTTTCTAAGCATGTCAGCTAGGAAAAAATAATTTGCTGAATAAAAAGCGGCTGTCTGATCCATATTTATCAATTTAAAGCTTCCAGATTTTTCAAACTTTTAAAAATCTTAGCTATTAAAAAGATTACAGTGTAAAAAACAATATTAGGAAAATTATTATTCACGAAAGTAAAGTTTTTTTTTTTAAATCTTCTATTATGTTATTGTTTAAAAATTCATTATTTTCGAAATTTTACTACTTGGTTAAAAATCATATTTCTGAATGAAAATTTATAACTTTAAATAAAAAATTATTGAACAGTTTTGTTGACATTTTTCTCCTGTTTTGACTAAAGAAGTTTTCTGGGTTTTGAATTTCTTCTTTTTTGTATGAATTTTTTATCTTTTCTGGTTTAAGTACCAACTGCTTGATTGGAAAAATGTTTTTTTTTCTGGTTAAAATTTAGATTTTTGAAAATTGGTATTTTTCGTTGAAATATCAACTATTACATGCTCTATTGAGTATTCTTTTGTTTTAATGAAAGTTCAACTATTTGGTTGGAAGTTATTCTCTTTTGTTTCATTTTTAATAAAAACATTTTTTGATTTAAATCTCATTTGATATGTTTTTCATTTGTAATTTGTCTATTTTGGCTAAATTTTCAAGCATACAGTTGGGGACTCATCTTTTTGGTGGAAAATTATTCCCTTTGGCAGAAATGTAATCGTTTTTGGTGAAAAACGCAACTCTTTGATTGAAAATAATTCTGTTTTGGTTGCTGCTTCATCAATTTTGTTGCAAAATCGTCTATTTCGGTTGGATCCAAAGTATATTTTATTATAAATGAAAATATTTTTTGAATAAAATCTCATCATTTTACACTTTTTCCGTACAAAAGTAGTTTTTTTTTTGGCTCAAAATGAAAGCATTTGGTTGAAAACGTATCTATTTGTTTTGGAATCCCATTGCTATGTTTTAAATTAAAATCTTCTTTGGTTTATCCATCAACTTTTGAATTTTTCATTTAAAATTTGTCTTTATGGGTTGCCTTATCTTTTGTTGAGAATTTGTCTACTAGAGAGTTTGAAATTTCAACTCATTTGTCAGAACTTTTTTTTGTTTGTTGAAAGTACAAGTTTTTAGTTAAAAATCAATTCGTATATTTTGGATGAATTCAACTATATTCCATTTTGAATAAAAATCTTTTCTGGTTCAATTATAAACTCTTACATATTTTATTCAGAACTCATCTGTTTTGTTGGAAATTTCATCTTTTTTGGATAAAAATGAAACGGCTTGGTTGGAAAATCATCTTCTCTTTAATAAATACTTAATTATTTTGTTGAAAATTCAACAGTCTTATTGAAAAGTAATTTTCGTTCAAAGTACTTTTTCGTTAAAAATTCTTATTTTTGAGTTCAAATTTTATCTATGTAAAAAGGGGGAAAATTGGGCAAAAAATCTATATTCAAGGTCTTTCAGGGGATTTTTCCAACGTCAAGGGGAAGAAGAGGTAAAAGGGGGACGAACTGTGTTCCCTGCAATTCCAACAGATTTCAGATTTTATTTATCTGCCGTTTTTCTGTATTGCACAATCCTGAATTGATTTCAAAATACTATCATGTATGCTGTAAAACTTTCACATTGAAGAAGAAAAAATAATGGTCCCTGCAGAAATTCAGAGCGAGGTCGCGACTGTATTTAAAATTGATCCAGATCTTTTTCTCGTGATTCTCGACACTATAATATATTTATTGTATAAATTATATAACACTCATTGGTTTGCTGTGGTGTGAAACTAAGAAATTACTTTTTTTTCCTTGATTAAAACAGGTCTCGTTCATGAAATATTAATTATTCTTAATTAAATTAAACGAAACTAATTTAATTTAATTTAATTAAACCTTTTGAGAATCAATTTTCTGTTCTTCTGTAATGGTGAATAACAATTTAAAATGGAAAAAACTTTTTGCAAGCTTGGAAGATTTAAAGATTACATCAAAGGGCAAAAAATACTTTTCATTATTGCCATCTTATCTCTGAATCATTGATTGTAGAAAGAAATTGATACTCAAGAACTATAGGAATACACTATGACGTACGTGTTCACAATAATGATAAATTATTGTATTCATATCTTTTATTTTTAGTTGTTTTAATCTTTCTTGTGAAAAAGCACACGATTCACGATAAACACTTCAGTTGCTATTGTTGACTTCCTGTTTTTGTTCGAGGATTTGACAAGTCGTGATAAAGGAAAAAAGTTGGTAACTGTCTTCGAAAAAGGAGATAGTGGAAGAAATCCATTTTGAAATGAGAATATAAATTTGGAAACATATTTCTAGAAATTTTTTGCCACTAAAAGTAGCAATACTGTGGAGATAAGATTTTTTTTTTGAAATTTGCAGTTCGCTAACCTCAATCCAAACTGAATGAATAGAACCCAAAAAGAAAATCCATGTATTTTTGGTTGAAGAGTTTACTTTCATAGTCTTGGTTGAGAGTTTATCTTTATTTTATTATTTGGTTCAAAATTACTACTTTCAGGTTGAAAGTTCAACTGTTTTGCAGGAAATGAGTCTTTTTGGATAAAAATTCATCGCTTGTGGTAGAAATTTCATACTTTTAGGTTAAAAATTCAAATGTTTCGTTGAAAATCAATTTGTTTTGGTTAAAGATTTAGCTGCTTGTTTAGAAATTCGTCTTTTTTGTTTGGAATGTCAACTATCACACTTTTCATTGAGAATTGGACTTTTTTTATTGAAAACTCAACAATTTGGCTCAAAATTCATTTCTCTTAATAGAAACTCAATCTCTTTTGGTTAAAAATACAACTATTTGGTTGAAAATATTTGCATTTTGCTTAATGATTCAACTATTTTGCTAATAATTTATCTGATTTGGTTCGGTAATTCATATCTTTTGGATTAGAAATGAAACTGTTTAGTTGGAAATTAATACACTTTAGTGAAGGATTCAACTGTTTCATCACAAATTCATCTTTTCTGGTTAAAATATGAACTATTACATTTTTTATTGAGAATTCGTCTTTTTTCATCAAAAATTCTATTTCATCTTTTTGGTTGAAAAACGTAATTATTTTATATTACTGCGTGATTGAAAATTAACTTTTTTTGGTGAAAATTCATTTCCTCGTGTCAAAAAATAAACTTTTTTTTGTAAAAAAAATCATCTTTGTGGCTTTAGAATCCCTCAATTTGGTTTAGAGTTTGTTTCTTTCATGACTAAAAAATTGTTTTCGTTCAAAAATTCATCTTTTCGGTCTACAAATTAATCTCGTTTGATAAAAATTTTATATTTTATATTAAAACACAACTGCTCGATTAGAAAAAAAACTGTTCTAGTTGAAAACGATAGTAATCTGTTGGAATTCAACTACGTACTTGGTTGAAAGTTTACATCTGCGTTGTAGAAAGTTCATTTTTTGGGTTGAAGATTTATCTCCTTGGTAGAAAATTTGATTTTTTTTTTAATTCTAATTTTGTATTTTGGAAATTCAACTTTGTTGAAAACAATCGAGGATATTTTTATTTTGTAGAGAATTAATTTTTTTTGTTGAAACTTCATATTTTTTTGTTAAAATTTTCAACTGTTTTGTAGAAAATTGTTCTTTGTGGCTTGAAAATGCAACTGGCCAGTTGAAAATCAACCTGTTTTCGTTGAAGATTCAACTGCTTTATTTAAAAAAATGTTGTTGAAATGTCAAGCATTAAATTTTTCTTTGAAAATTTGACCTTTTTAAATTGAAAATTCAACAAATTGGTTGAAAATTAATCTTTTTGGTTATAATTCATCTCTTTTATCAAAAACTTATTCTTCTTTGGTTGTAAATGCAGCTATTTTATCGAAAATATTTGTATTTTCGTTAATGATCCAAATATTTTGTTGAAAATTTATTCGTTTTGGTTTGGGAAATCATCTCTTTTTATGTAGAAATTTCATATTTTTTGAATTAGAAATGCAACTGTTTAGTTGGAAATTAATAAATTTATTTGATGATTCAGCTGCTCCATTAAAAATACATATTTTCTGGTTCAAATAAAAACTATTACATTTTTTCTTTGAGAATTCGTCTTTCTTTATCAAAAATTCGATTTGGTCTTTTTGGTTTAAAACTTGTCCTTGTGGCTTCAGAATTCGACAGTTTGGTTTATAATTTCTTTCTTTCTTGACTCAAAAATTATTTTTGGTCAAAAATGTATCTTTTCGGTCTGCAAATTAATCTCGTTTGATAAAAATTTGGCGTTTTTCATTAAAAATACAACTGCTTGGGATAATAAAGTATGTTTTAGTTTTGAATTATAGTAATCTTTTGGAATTCAACGACACACTTTATTGAAAGTTCACCTGCTTTGAAGAAACTTCATTTTTCGGGTTGAAGATGGTAGAGAATTAAAATTTTTTTTGTCGAAAATTTAGTTTTTTTTTCAATAAAAATTAGTCACTTTGTCAAAAGTTCATTATGTAGTTGGGAAAAGGAGATTCACGTCATGCTTTTATATTGTAAAATTTTCTTGTAGAAAAACTCCACTTTTTGTTAAAAAATCTTTTTGGGTCGAAAATCAATCTTCTTGGCTGAAAATAATCTTTTCGTTTGAAGATTTAACTAACCGGCTGAAATCTTTCTTCTTGACTGAAAAATCAATCTTGGTTGGAAATGCAACTATTTGATAAAAAATGTATCCATTTCATTGTAAATGCAATTTTTCACTTGCACTATTATATGATCAATATAGTACATTTGAAACATTTTAGGCCCTGATTTAGAGAAAATTAGGAATAAAATCGTTTTTGCAAAAAGTGAAGTTGATATCATCAAAAAGAATCTTTTGAAAGCTGATATTTTTGATATTTAAAATTTATATTTACGATTAAGGGTACGTTTTAGGGGATTTTCTAAATCTAAGGCGAAAAAAAGAAACGGATAAAAAAAGGAGAATAAAAATGGATAAAAAAGATAGTTCATTAATCTACAATGTTTAAATCAGTAAGCCTGGAAAATACCTATTTCGATTATATGCATTTGGATGATTTGCAGGAGTTGCATTTATAGCAGGCAAAGTGACTGTAATTGTCATTTATTGATCTGAACAAGAAATTATATTACGAGTTTAACACACAAGTTTATTAAAAAAATGTAGAGAGTTTACACTCATTATATCAAGATCAATTGGTTCAGATAATGTTAGGTGATTGATGATTATGCTTTATTGCAATCACGAGTATTGGAAGGTATTGTCAATAAACCAATAGAAAACAAAGCTTGAAAATCATCATAATTTCTTAACATCAATGCCTGTCAGTCATACTCTTATTGCAATCAAGAACTTTACGATCTTTTTGTCCTCGCTCACTTATTTAGCCACGAAGAAAAACGTTTCTATGAATATTTAGATACAAATTTTGAAGCATAATTCGCATGTACGTTTTATTGTTAGAAGTAAAAATATTATCACAAAAAAGTAACGAAAAAAATTAATTAGACAATCAGGGTCGCGAAGGAAAAAAAATCCTCTGTTCTTCCCCGGTTCGCAAGAATTGGTCACTGTCATTGAAATGAAAAGCTATGAACTTTTAAAGCTGAGATTGTTTTATTTGAAGTAAGCAAAACAGAACTGCAAAGCACTCAAGCACTCAATTTTTTAAATCGAAGCTTAAAAATACACTCTTAAGAATAAATACGGTCTATTGGACCAGAATTTTTCGTCCATACGGGGGCTGATTTTTTCGGGATCTCAAATCTAGATTGCGCTAGTGTCGTGAACAAGCAAGGAGGTCGATTTTTAAGGATGCATTTTAATTTACGCATAAAAGTGATTTTAAGATTATTCTGTGAAGTATACACACTCAATAGTTAATATTGAAAATTATTATTTGTCAAAAACAAAGGGTTCTAAATTAGATTTTCATTGTATAGAGTGAAGAAGCACTTTCTTTGTTAAAACTGTTTCTTCTTAACAAATGGATTATTTCACCATAGCAGGTAAGCTTTATTAGATTAGGAGCTCAAGGATACTTGTATAATGTATACATTGAAAAATTTGATTCAGAATTTACAGAGAATATGAGTTATAGACGATCAGAACTGAAATATTAAATCTAACCTAAAACTTTAAGGTTATACTTTTCTAGATATTTAATGGTTCATGTATACATCGATATATAGTGACTCTGAGTTAATTTTAACGTCAAAGTTTATTCAATATTAGAATTTACTGAAACTTACATGATGTAGTAAAATAAATGATATTTTGAGAAGAATCAGTTTTGACAGTAAATGTGTTTTTCCACTTTATATAATGAAAATTCTGCCCGAAAAACTTTGTTTTCGATAATTGGACCCGAATCGCAGGTTTGGTCATTGCTTGGACCAGGATTCCGGTCCAAGGGATTCATAGTGTAGAACGCCTTTCTTTTTAAAGCTCTAAATAGTAGAATTAATGAATAAATTTATAAATTTGCGAAATCATATTATATTTAGCAATTTTAACCAAGAAACTTTAAAATTTGAGCGGTTAAAAATTTGTTTGCAATTAACACTTTTCAAATAAGTCATTAGATTTTTTTTATTGCAATAAGTTGTTCTGAATTAATAGTTGTTCAACTGGTATGAAAAAATAAATATTCAACACTCAAACTCAGAAATAAAGTTAAAAAAATCTGCCCGCTGCGCTGGCACATTCTCTTTGCGCGCTCCGCCCGCGGCTCGCTTCGCTCGCAAGTTTGAGCGCGCCTAGGGCGCTCGTCTGTCGGGTCTCGCGCTCGATGATAAACTGACCTTGTGCGCCGCGCTCGGTCTTTGTACTTCCCTACATTTGCATACAGAGCTTTTGAAACTCGATAGCGAAATAACGAACTCTTTAATTGGATGATTGTGGATTCTCTTTTGTTGAAGCTTTTCCGGCTTTAACGAATACATTCTTATCTCGTGTCTCGTGCTGCGCAATCGAACAAAATTCGTCTGAAACAGTAGAGAAGTTTTGTTGCCCAATTTTTTTTTTTTCATATGTTGTGTGCTTTTCCTAGAAATATAATTGTTTCATGTTTTATTTTATTTTATATGATTCAGGCAAAAATTTAAGCAAAAAATTAGCATCGGAAAAATTTCAGAAAATTCATATATCTTTTTTGGAAACTTATGTCTATTTGTTTTTTCCTAAGCTTGTCACAATCGTCCAAAAGTTAATTTTTTTCATTTTTTAAATGGTTTTTTATATAAAATTCGTGGATCTTTTTTTGGTGCACAATTTTTTTCATTTATATTTTCCCGTTCCTTGCATAGTTCGACCAAAAAATAAAAATTTCTATTTTTCATCACTTTTCGTGCGACGAAAATTTGATTTTTCGATTTTTTGAGGATATTCAAAAAATTGTGAAGACTATCTTGTAGGGCTCCCAAAAATAAACATTGTTTCTTCTATACCCTTTTTCATATCTTCTTTTGTTTAGCTGAAAATTCTCATTTTTGTTTATATTTTTGAATTTTGAAAATGCCACAACTCTAACAATTCTGTTTTTATCAAAAAAAAATCATGAGGAAAAATTGTTTCAATTTTTAACTACTACAAGAAACCGTACTTACAATTTTTAAATCTTTGAAAATAAATATCAAAGAAGATTTCAAAATGCTCCCCCTCTTTTATTTTTGATCCAAAATAGCTGATTAACGAACTCGACTTGTCTTTTTTGTCCTTGAAAATGGGTGCCGAAGCACGATCGAATATGATCATTTTTCGAAAGTTATCGAGTTCACAGATTAATTTTTATTATTTTTTGTGCGATCAAAATTGGAATTTTCGATTTTTTGAGAAAATTCAAAAAGTTGTATTCACGATTTTGTAGGGCTCTCAAAATGAAACATTTTTTCTCTCTGACTTTCTTTTCAATTTTGTGTTATTTGGCTAAAAATTCTCATTTTCTTTTATATTTTTGAATTTTGAAAATACCATAACTCTGACAATTTTGCTTCTATCGAAAAAAATGATAAGAATAAATTGTTTCACTTTTTACGTGCTACAAGAAATTGTACTTACAATTTTTGAGCCGTGGAAAAAAAAGTCCAAAAAAAATTTCAAAATGCTCCACCTATTTGATTTTCCATCCAAAATAGCTGGCTAACGAACTTGACCTTCAGTTTCTGACACTGAAAGGCTGTACCAAAGGCCAATCAAATCGATTAGATTTTTCGAAAGTTATCGTGCTAACAGACAGACCTACAGACACATACATACATACATACATACATACATACATACATACATACAGACAGACAGACAGACACGTTCGTAAAAACCTGTTTTTCGGGTTCAGGGGGTCTCGAAACGTGGACATTGGACAAAAACGGGGGGGTCAAATTTTACACAAATCTAGTACCTTCTCTGATGAGAATGTAAAAATAGAACAATTAAAATCGTAAAATTTAATGTTAATTTAGTGTGTCGGGAAAGGAATCAAAATTAAAAGTTCAAAATTGAATGCTTTTTGGTCATAAAAATTGAAATACCAATTTCAAGAAAACATTTCATGAAAAAATTAGAATTTCGAATTTGAACACGAAGTTTTTCCGGAGTTTGAAAATAATCGAATCAATCCGAACTTTCAATCCAAATCAATCTGACAAAATTTCCAATCCGAATGAATCCGGAATCAATCCGAACGAAATTTCCAATCCAAATGAATCCTACCTCGGATTCATTCGGATTGAAAATTCAGTTTACATCCAGCTGAGTTCGGATTGATTCGAATTCATTTGGATTGAAAATTGGGTTCGGATTGAATCGGATTTGAGTCAGGATAATTTTCAAACCTTTTAGATCAAACAAAATTAATAACGAAATAAGGTATTTCGGGTTTCGATCGTGTACAAACTACAAAAAGATTTGTCGACGTTTCGCGAACGTTACAGTT
>WSXT02078082.1:0-12097 GCA_011762715.2 Neuroterus valhalla
CCTCCTCTCCTCTCCTCCCCTCTCCTCCCCCCACCTCCTCTCCCCTCTCCTCCCCTCCCCTCTTCTTTCCTCCTCTCCTCTCCCCTCTTCTCTTCTCCTCTCCTCTCCTCTTCCCTCTTCTCCTCTCCTCTCCTCTCCTCTTCTCTTCTCTTCTCTCCTCTCCTCCTCCTTTTTTTCTTCTACTCCCCTTTTTTTGTTCTCCTCCTATTCTCATATTCCTGATCTTGTTCTTCTATCAACTCTTTCTCTTTTTTCACTCCATCCCTTCTTCTCTTACCTCCCTCCCTCTCTTTTTTCCTCAAATCTTCACTACTCTTTTCCTTTGTGTCTCTTTTTCTCTTGCTTCCCTTCTTTTCTACACATCTTCTCTTCTTCTCTTCTTCTCTGATTCTCTCCTTATAATCTTCTTCTCTTTATTTTTCCTCCTCTTGACCCTCTTCTTTCCTCATCTGTTCTTTCCCACTCTTCTTCCCTTCTTTTACTCTTATCTTATCCTCTTCACTTGCTCCTTTTTATTCTCTTGTTCTCTTTTTGTCTCCACCCTCGCTTTCTCTTCTTCTCTTAACCATTTTCTTCTCTTCTTTTCATGACTCTTTCCTCCACTTATCTTTCAAATCTCTTATTATCTCCTTGCTCTGATTCTCTCCTCCTTCTCTTGTTCTCTCAACTCTTTTCCTCTCTTCTTCGTCTCTTCCTTCCTTCTCTTTTCTTCTTCTTCTCGTTTTTTCGTCTTCTTGGAACTCTCCTTTTTCTTTTTCCTCTGCTTTGCTCTTTTTTTCTCCTCCTTGAATAATTTTCTTACTTATGCTGTTCTTTCAACTCTTTTATTCTCTTTTTTCTTCATCTCTTCTTTTCTTAGCTTCTCCCCTTCTTTGATTCTTTTCTTCTCCTCTTTACTCGCTTCTTTTCCAAATCCTCTTCTTCTCTCTAGCATCCTTCTCTGCCTCTCATCTTCTCATCTTTTTCGCCTCGTCTTTCCTCCTCATGACTCTCTTCTTTCCTCTTCTCTCTTTGACACTCCTTTTCTTCTTCTGCACTTTATTCTTTTCTTCTACTCTTCACTCTTTTCTCCTCGTAGCTCTCTTCTTCTCCCCCCTCTATTCTTCTCCGATTCTCTTAACTCTCTCCTTCCCTTCATCTCCTGACTCTCTTCTTTCCTCATCCTCGTCTTCTCTTCTTCTTTCCACGTTTTCTCTTTCAATACTTTTTCTCTCTCACTTTCTCTTCTTCTATTCTGAATTCCTCCTTTTCTACTGGTCCTTATTCTCTTCTAATCCTTTCCTCTTCTTCTCTTCTTCTTTGAACTCTTTTTTCTCTTCTGCTCCTCTTCCCTCCTCATTTTCTCTTAACATTCCCTAATTTTTTTCTTCTTGTTACTCTCTTCTACTCTTTCCCTATACTTCTGTCTTTTATTTTCCTCCTTCATTCATTTTCTTGAATATTTTCTTCTCTCAACTCTTTTCTCCTCTTTGTCTCTACATCTCTTGTTCTCTTATCTCCCTTCTTCTCTTCTTTGGTAAACTCTCTACTCCTCTTTCCTCTTATGCTTTCTCTTGCCTTGTTTCTCTTCTTCTCTTCTTTCCTTGAGTGTCTTTCTTTCTGAACCCTCTTCCTTACTTCAACCCTCCTTCTATTCTTTTTTTGAACCTCTTTTTTTTAAACTCTCATCTTCTCTGATTCTCCTCAATCTCTTCTTCACTTGTTCTCTTCTCCTCTTCTTCTTACGTAATACTGCTCTTCTTCTTTTAGTTTTCTCCTTCTCCTAATTATCTGACAGAAGGGTCTAACGCACCTTATTACCTTGACTCCGTTACTGATTGTTCTTCTCCTTTTATTTTTATTACAGTCCTTATCTTTGTCATAACCTACTCACAATGGTTTTTCGTAATATTATTTTTCCTTTACCCTTCCCTTTTCTTTACATCCATCTCTTACTATCTCTGATCTACCAACACTTCCTCAGCTTCAAATACTATTCCTTTTAATCAATACTTACTTGCTCTACCGCAACGAAATGTCTCTCTGCTATTTCCTTCTTCAACTCCTCTCGTACTCTTCCCAAAATATGTTCAGTAATCTAACCTTCTCCCAATCTTCTCATTCTTCCAAGCATTCCCATTGAAAACCATCTCCTAGCTTTTTATACTTCTTTCCGATCTCCTTTTATCCGAAACATTTCTATTCAAAACCTCCCTCTAGATTATCTTCATTTCTTTCCAATATTTTGTCTCACTTTGCTAATTTTATTAATAACTCGTTCTATTGGTAAAGTTTCTCGCAGCCCAACCTTATCCTGATCCTGTTCTTTTTGTGAAGTTCTGGTTCCAATCCCCGTTCTTTGTTATTGAACTTCTTCTCCTTTCCATCCACCAACCTCCTCCTTTTTCCTCTCACTTCCTACGATCAATGTTATCGTTCCCTTCGACTTCTTCCTTATTCTTATTTTATGTCCTCCCTCAAACAAATCCCTTCTACAGTTCAACCAATTCTTACTTCAAAACTCGTTCATCTTACTATTCCTTGTAACCCTACATTTTACTCCTACATTTGACACCTCTCTAAGTTTTGTTACAATTCTTCAATAATGAAACTTTTTTCATTTTTTCCCTTCTTCAAATTCACACCTTAAACCCCTCTTTTTCTCTCGCTTCTTTTCTTCTCTTCTACTCTTCTTCTCGTCTTCTCTGCTTCTTTCCTTCTTATCTTCTTCTCTTCATTTTTTCTTCGTTTGGCACTCTTCTTCCCTCGCCTCTCCCCAACTATTCTTTTCTTCTTCCCTTATTTTATTCTTCTCTTCTCCTCTTCAATCTCTTCTTTTCATTCTCTTGTTATCTTCTTTCCTTAGCTCTTTTCCTCTCTTCTTGCCCTGCCTCTTTCCTCCTCTGCTCTTTTAAATCTCTTTTCCTCTCCCTGCCCCCATTCTCTTCTCCTCCCCTTCTGTATTTTATTCCTTTCTTGTTTCTCTCCTCTCCTTCTTCTGTTTGCTCAATTTTTTTCTTCTCGTTCTCTTATTTTCACCTTCTCGGGACTCTACTTTCCTCTTCTCTTCTGCTTCTCTCTTTTCTTGTATCTATCTCTTCTCCTCTTTGCCACCTTCCTCTCTTGCTTTCTAAACTCTCTACTTCAATCTCTCTCCTGTCCCTTCTTTTCTTGTTTATCTTCCTAATTTCTACTGTACTTCTCTTCTTATCTCATTCATTATCTTCTCATAGTCTCTTCCTACAAGTTCCATTCCAACCATTCCTTTTTTGGTCTCACCCTCTGTACGCTACCATTTTCCTTCCTGAGATACACTTGTTTCGTAATTTTTTCTTCATTCATTCTTCCGAAATGACCATATCATCTTAGAGGATTTCTTGCTCCTTGTCGAACAATGATTCTTCTACTCCATATTCTCCAAGTAGGTACTGATCCGTTTCTTACTTTGTCCACGAGCGTTCTACCGCACATATTCCGCAGGAATTGCATGCTCATTCCTATACCTTCTCAAAACTGTTTCTTTCTTCACTTCTTTCACAGTCCCGTTGAATGCAACTAATCATCATTTTCAAAAAATGTTGTTCGAATCTCATATTATGATCTTCTCACTATCTTTGTCTCTAACCGTTCATCAGCTCATCTTCCATTCATTTCCAATTATCAGTATATCCTTGTCTCTAATAGGTTCTGTTGGATCAATTTCATTCTGCATATTCCAAGTATTTTTTTCCGTACATCATCGTCCAAAATACTATGTCCCTATCCTTTTCCACACTATCTACTTCTTTCCTACTTTTCTAAGAACATCCATATGTTTACAAGGTTTTGTATTACCTTGACTTCTTCACTGATTTCCTTATCCTTTTATAGACATTGTGTTAACAGTCTCTGCCTTTTTCATAACCTTCTTTTCTGTTCCATCCATCTCTTGCTATTCCTGATTTTCCCTGACTTCTCCAGATTCAAATCTTATCCCTTTTAGTCAATACTTACTTTTTCAATCTCAACGATATGTGTCTTTTTTTTTCTTCAACTGCTCTTTTACTCTTTCCAGAATTAGTTCAGTTCTCCAACACTATTCAAATCTTCACTTTCTTCTTAGGATTCCTTTTAAAAACCTTCTTCTAACTTCTTATACTTCTTACCGACCCTCGTTCTTTATTATTCACCTCCATCTCCTTCTCATCCACGAACTTCCTCCTTTTTCCTCTTCTCTCTTCTTACCGTCAATATTATCCTTTCCTTTGACTACTTCATTCTTCTTCTTCTTTTATGGTCTCCTTCAAACTTGTACTCCTAACTCATGCTCACAGCTGCTCCTTGCAACTTATTCTTCCAAGTCTCTGAATTCACACTTGCTGCAGTTTTTGGATTCCTTCTACAGTCCAACCTGCATTTGTCTAGGACTTCCTATCTCGAATCCTCATGCTTATCTTTCATGATTCTTGCCTATAAATTTTTTCTATTCTGGAAATTTCTCCCATTTTCCCATAATCTTCCTCCAACTCTTTTTAACTATACTCCCTTCTAACTCCTCCATTCCTAAAATATATCTTCCTGATATTTCCATCTTTCAATTCCTTTAAAAATTCTTTTGAAATTCGTCTTATAGCAAAATTTTCTTCCAAACCTGTCTTTTAGCTTATATTTTGACTCATACCCCCATCTACTCCTCATCGTTTCAAGATAATATCATCATCATCTATTCTGTACCAAATCTTCTTTATCATATTTTCAACGAACCTTCTTCTCTCATCATTTTCTATTCATGACCAATATTATCCTTTCTTCTTACCTTATTCTCTTCATTTCAATTCCTTCTCTATACCTGCTATAAATACTTATTGTTCCTCTTCTTCTATGAACATTTTCATTATCTTCTGATTGTTTAAGAGCCTTTTCATAGTCTTTTGTCACTAGTTCAATTTTTCCACCATCCTAACCATGCTTTCTTATCTGTATATCTTTCTCCTTCCATAATGTTTTTCCTATCTTCTTCATTTCTGCATCTTATTCCTTTCTTTCAACTTCGGATATTTGTGTATACTCTCTCCCTGTTACGGGCTTGAGGGTCTTTTCATAACCTTTTTTGCATTCCTTTGCACACCTCACCAACTAACTCAGGGATGAGAGGAAGATGCAGCTTAAAGTGGATTCTGAACCACCAAGAGCGTGGCCAGACAGAGTAGGTCTGAAGCTCATGTCTTAGCCTTGCGACCAACTTACCACCCTTCTCTCCTTCCACTTACCTTTCTACTACTTCCTTTGTTTCTAACATATATCTTTTGTTGCATCCCATTCTGGCTATAATATCTATTCTTCAATTTATCCAACCTTTATTCAACCTTTATTTTATCCCATTATTCTTCTCACTATTTTTTTCTCTAACCATTCATCAGCTCATCTTTCTTTCACTCCCAATGTTTACCTTATCCTTGTCTCAAATTAGTCCTGCTGGATCAATCTCATTTTAGATATTTCAGGTATTCTCTTATCTGTTCATGATCTTCCAAACTACACTGTTCTCATACTCTTTCACACCATCTACTTTCTTCCTACACCTCTGTTAACTACGCTTTTACTTTGTTTCCTCTTTATTCTGCATCCATATCTTATGATAAAATAATACTTATGTTTAAGACCCTCTCTTAACTTATTTTTCACTCACTTCCGATCTCCCTCTCACAATTTCTTCTTCTATTTTTTCTCCTTACTCCTTCATCTATTCTCTTCTTCTAAACTTTCGTTAAGTGTTGTTGAAATTTTTTCACGAGTCTGAACATTAGGGTGGTCCAAAAAATTTTTTTTCGAATTTTTATGTAGAACGCCCAGAAATTTGTTTGAATCCACACAAAAATAAATGCATTTTTCTTGTTTTGATAAAAAAAAAATATTTAAAAGTGCCGCAAGCCCCGTGAAGTTTAACACGTATTTCCCATAAAGAAAAAAGACGTTTTTGTAAATTTTATCCAGAAATCTCAGCATCAGATGAATCGAGTTCGCAATTGACCATTTTTCTTAACAATGAGTCACAGAATGCGAATAAAATATTACTTTTCAAATATCAGCCCCATCAGTCTGTTTTATAGGATCCTAAAAAACCCCCATAAGTGAAAAAATGGGTTTTTGGGGTTTTTTGCGCTAGTTATGATTTTTTTGCCGTTTTTCTAATGCAGATTGTTTTAAATACATAAAATACTACCCTACACTGATAATTAGATGTTTATTTAAATTGATTAAACAATTTATTAGTGTTTTTAGCAATTTTCTCTTAGACAAGGGTAGAAAGTCAAGGTTTTCTCTGAATTTTTTAACTTATTTCCAGCTTTTCAGTTAAAGCGAGGTAATAATCGGAAAAGTTAACACAAGAAATTGTTTAAACAATTTTTCATAATTCATAACAATATCCTCTTAGAATAATTCTACAAAGTTGCGGTTTTTTTCTGGAATTTACAACTTTTTGTCCGCTTTTCTCTTGAAGTCATAGTTGCGTTTTTTTCCTGAAATTATAAACTTTCTATCACTTTTGAATAAGAGTAGAGTAATAATTAATTCATGTTAAAAACAAATCATTTAAACAATTTATTATCATCGTTAATAATATTTTCTCTGCCTAATGATAGTAACTTGTGGTTTTTCCGAAATTTTAAACTTTTTGCTCACTTTTCACTTGAAATGAGTTGAAATATAATATAATTTACAAAACAATTATTTAAACAAATTATTATTGTTAATACCTATGTGCTCGTAGACTAGTGCTAAAAAGTTGCGGTTTTTTTCAATTATTAAGATTTTCATCAACTTCTTACTTAGTGAGGTAATAGTTAATGCGAGTTAACAAACATGCTTATTTAAACAATTTATTATTGTTCATGACCATTTTCTCTTAGATAAGTGCTAGAAAGTTGTGGTTTTTTCTGAAATGTTCAACTTTGCTCTACTTTTTTAGCTGTGAACAACTAATAAATAAACATCATAGAGAATCATGTTTGACGTAGTATTGTATTTTTTAAGTTAATCTTTTTTTTTTATTCTAATGTTGAGAAAAATAATTAAAACAAAAGAGCCCTTATACAAAAGAGACAAAAGGAAAGAATGGAATAATTAAAAGTAGGTGGGATGACTTATCTGAGAAAAAATGGTAAAGAATAATGTTAAATTTTTTAAATAAGCATGTTTGTTGACCCGCAATGATTATTACCTCACTAAGTGAGAAGTTGATAAAAAGACTAATAATTTAGAAAGAAACCGCAACTTTTTAGCACTGGTCTAAGAGAAAGTAGGTATTTACGATACTAATTTGTTTAAACAATTATTTGTGTTGAATCAAATTAGATATTAACTCACTACATCGTTTAAATAATTTTTTTCAACAGGAATGAATTATTACTTTATTCTAATTGAAAAGTGATAACAAGTTTAAAATTTCATGAAAAAATTACAACAATGTAGTATTAATCTAGAAGAAGATAGCTATAAACATTCACAATTGGTTCAAATAATTGTTTTTGTTAAATTAAATTGAATAATTACCCACTTTAAGTAAAAAGTGGACAAAAAGTTGTAAATTTCAGAAGAAGCCGCAACTTTGTAGCATTATTCTAAGGAACTATTGTTATAATTATAACCAAATTGTTTAAACAAATATTTGTGTTAACCTAAATCGATCATCACCTCGCTTCAACTGAAACATTGAAAATCAGTTAGAAAATTCAGGAAAAAACCTTAAATTTCTAACTCTTTTCTAATTGAAAGTTGATAAAAACAATAATTATTGTTTACACAATTCGACTAAACATCTAATTATCAGTATAAAGTAGTATTACATGTATTTAAAACAATGGGCATTAGAAAAACTTTAAAAAAATCATAATTAGCGCCAAAATCTCGGAAACCCCATTTTTTCACTTATGGGGGTTTTTTGGGACCCTATAAAACATACCTATGGGGTTGATATTTAAAAAGTTATATTTTATCCGCATTCTGTGACCAATTTTGAAGACAAACGCTGAATTTCGAACTCGATTCATCTAGTATTTAAATTTCTGAATAAAATTTTCAAAAACGTCTTTTTTTTCTTATGGGAAATATGTGTTAAACTTCACGGGGCTTGCGGCACCTCTGAATTTTTTTTTAAAACAAAAAAAAATGCATTTTGAACGAATTTCCGGACGTTTTGCATAAAAATTCGGAAAAAAAATTTTTGTAATTCATTTTTGGACCCCTCTACTGAACATTCTTTACTCTGTCTATTTATTTCAAAATTCCTATCTCAAACCATTCTTATGCTTTTTCCCACACCTTTCCGATATAGTTAAGTTCCATTATCCCAACAAGCCATATGTCAATAAATCCTACTATCATAATCCTAAAATATATACTTCATTAATAGTGCTATATTCCAAGATATTATCTTATAATCTTCTCTTATCTCTTTCACCTTCTCCCTTTACTCTCCTCCACATTCACCTAATTTTCTTCTCTTCATTTCCTCTCCCCTCAAGAAATTAGTGATCCATTTTATTTTTACATTTAACCTTATTTCTCATTTTGAAACTATTTTCTCTTTTCTCAACCATCAAAAAAATTTTTTTAATCCTGCATTTACACACCATGAAAGGCTCGACCTAATCACTCTCGCTCTGTTTAGTCTATTTAATGGGAAGGCAGCCTAAAAGCCTACATTAGGGTGAGCAGTAACGTTGGATGAGTTGCGTAACGATGAAGCAAGGTAGAATTAGTCGGGGTTATTAGCCGGCTACGATGGCCTTTTGTATCGTGTTGGAGAATCCATAGACGAGCAACAAGGGCTTCCCATATGGTGCCATAAAATCTGCCACATTTGGGAAATGGCACAAGTGATAAATTTTTTTTAACAAATCCCTAGAGCCTCCAAATTTGCGGGAATACTCTTCTTCCCCAAATGAGGCGAGGAGTGAAGTGAGAGGCATTTTTATGACTCGTTGGTACCACCTATCAAATCCGATAGATTTGAAGCCAGGGATGGACCCTCTAAAAGCTTGGAATAAGCTTTTATTATTTTTTACGCTAAGCTTATAGAACAGCTATATAAACATTATAGATTTTTCTGCCCGAGGCGTAAATACTTCTGAATCTGATCATTTACTCAAATATTGGATTCGAATTTCCCGCGCTGACGAAGAATAAATTGAAAAGCAGAAAATAGGAAAGATGATTTCTGAAATCAGGGATTTTTAATCAAACTCAATGGAATTAAGTTTTTTATATCCTCTTTGGCATATCAAGTGCAAAGTATTTCCTCTCAAAGGCCCTCTAATCTTCCCTCTTTCCTTATACGTCCCTGAGGCAAATCTAAAGAAAAAATAAGATGCTCTCGTACCAAGTCAGAAGATGTTTGATTCCCAGGAGAAAGAGAGGAAAAAATCTTGAAAGGGGATATTTTATTAGGACTCGAATGTCTATTGTGTGAAGCCCGCAATATCGATTGAGTACAAATTGCTGCCTCAGAGAAGAGAATGATGAAGAGAGGAAAAATTGCAAGAGAAAAATGAACAAAGCAAGATATTGAGGAAAAATAAATGTTGGATCTCGCGCGTTCAATGCGCTTAGGCCAATAAGTGATTTGCAATTTGCGCGCGAAAATTCAAATTTCCTCATTTCTTTTCCTTCCTAGAATCCTCCTTCTTCCTGCGTTATTTATTAGGAGCAAAAAGGTATCAGGGGCAAGGTTGAGAACGTAATAGAAGAGAAAGTGGGAGAATGTAGGAATAAGGAGGAAGAGGCAGCTGCGAGGGAAAGGATAAGGGCAATGAAGTTAAGAGTGGAGAGGAGGAAAGAAGAGGATGGAAGGAATAATATCGCGATAAGGGGGATGAGGGTGAGTAGCAGGAAAGAACGGAAAGGAGTAGAAGCTCTGCTATACAAAGCATAGTGGAGTGTCAGGACAAGGTGGTTGAAGTGAGGCTTAAGAGGAAAAGGGGAATGGAGTAGCGGTGATGCAGTTTAAGAGCTAGCAGGATAAGCTGGTGGATGCGAAGAAGAGCAGGATGAAGGATAAAAAGGTCTATATCGATCACGATGTGACGTGGAAAGAGAGGGATATTCAAGAAAAGCTGAATGACAGAGCTCAAAAGAAGAGGAGTAAAGGGAGAGCAGGAAAATAAGGATACAAGAAAATGAAAGTAGAGGAAACAATTTTGGTTTGGGGTGAGGAGAAAGAGGAGTTAAGAGAAGTTCAGAGGGACTTATTTCGTTGGAAATAGGGTTATAAGGGAACAGCAGGGCAGTGGAGTGATAAAAGTGCTCTTTTGGAATGTAGCAGGGATGAAAAAGAAAGATAAGGCATTTTGGGGGTTTGTGCAGGAATTCCATGTGGTGGGGCTGGTATAAACGTAGGTAGAGGGAAAAGAGTGGGGTAAAATAGAACCGAGGCTACCAAGGGGATTTAGGTGGAGGCTTCAAGAGGTGTTCAGAATAAAGAAAAAATGTAGGGCTAGTAAGGGAATTATAACAGGGAACAAGGAGGGTTTTGAATAAAGAATGCACAGTGGGGGCGAAGGGTAAAGGGTGCAAATGAGGTCCCTAAAGATAGGAGGAATGACGCGCAAGTTTGTGAATATGTACAATAGGGATTGATTGGAAAGGATCAAAGAAAGGACGGAGGATGTTACAGGCGAGAGAGAGAGAGAGGAGAGAATGGTGGTATTAGGAGAAGATTTTATTGCGAGAATGAGGAAAGCAGAGGGTCTCTATAGGGATGGAGAGAGTTCGGAAAGGAGATTGAAGGACACGTGTATGAATAAGGAGGGTGAGATTTCGAGAGACTGGATGGTGGATAGGGGGTGAGTGGTCGCGGCGGAAGTGGCTTTTGAAGGGGAGTCAGTGGAAGAGATATGGGGGGGATCTGAAAGTAAAGCTGACAGGGTGTGTGCAAAAGGGAAGATTTAGAAAGAGGAAGAAAGGGATGGCGAAAACGTGGTGGGATAGGGAATATAAAAAGATAAAGAGACGGGTGAAAAGGGAGTACAAGAACGAAGTGGAAAGATAGAACCGCGAAGAGAGAGGAGGAAGATAATGAATAGGCTTGGAAAGCATAGGGAGGGGATAAGTGAAGGAGCTCAAGCTTTTTTATGAAAATACTCATGAGGAATCGTACTTTAACGTAGAGGTGCACGTTTTCTGAATTTTTCATTCATTAATTTGTTATTTAACTTATAATTTGTAATTGGTTATACTTGCGATATTTATGTAGCCTCATTCATCGATATTTCTTCACAAAGGTGTTGAATTACTGAAGTTCCTTTTTTTGAATAAAAATGTAACTTGTAGATGAATATCCTGTTGTTTGTCAAATGTTATATACAAATTAATGAATATTACTATCAACTGTTGCGTCATCGGATTTTGAATGTATTACTTACATAGGTTTTAATATAAAAATGTGAAGGATCAATTTCTAGTTGCGAACAAGCACCATATAACAATTAAAGTTGATACTTCAAACAATTTTTTTTTAAATTCACTTATTTGGAACATCTGTGCATGGAAAATTTTTCTTTTCTGTGGAAACATTTATTTTTACCTGAAGAACAAGAATACCACACATTAGAATTCCATTGAATAACATTCGTCATTGTTTCAAACAACTTTTATAAACAAATTCACTTATGTGATATATCTGTGCCTCGAAAATTTTTTCTTTTCTGTGGAATCATTTATTTTCATTCGAAGAACATGAATATTACATAATAGAGTTCTATAAAACATTTGTCATTTTCATAAACAATTTTTATGAACATATGTGGCATATTTGTGCATCGAAAAAATTTCTTTTCTGTAGAATCTTTCATTTCTATCTGAAAAACAAGAATATGTCACATTAGAGTTCCATGAGACAACATTTGTCATTTTTTAAAACAATTTTTGTGAACAAATTTATTTTTTATGTGGTATCATTTATCTAAATTTAAATGAGAAGAAATGATTCAGCATAAAAGAATAGAAAAGAATTTGTGCGCAACTGACTTTCTCCCAATAACATTTATCATTGTTATTAACAAATCATCTACTTGGTGGGTACCTATCACCACTACGTAGCGCGTCCCCAGGTTGCGGATAGAGGGAAGGCCCCTGAGGT
>WSXT02078093.1:0-12096 GCA_011762715.2 Neuroterus valhalla
GGATGGCCCCTTATTTGTGTTGAATTAAATTCAATTCAATATTAACTCACTGCCAGTGAAAAGTGGACAAAAAATTAAAAATGTAGGAAAAAACTGCAACTTTCTATCATCAAGCAAAAGGAATATTGTGAGCAATGATAATAAATTCTTTAAACAATTTTTTTTTCAACATGAATTAATTATTACTTTGATCTAATTCAGAAGTGATAAAAAGCTCAAAATTTGAGGAGAAACCCACAACTATGAGGAATCAATCTAGATAAGCTTAATATATATAATATATAAATAAATAATCTAGATAAGAATTAATCTAGAAGATAGCTATAAACATTTACAATTTGTTAGAACAATTACTTTTTCTAAATTGAATTGTATAATTACTTACTCTAAACGAAAAATGGACAAGAAAAATGGAAATTCCAGAAAAACTTTCAACTTTGTAGCATTATTCTACGAGAATATTGTTATAATTATTAAAAAATTGTCGAAACAATTATTATTTTATTTAAGTGATTATTACCTTGCTTTAATTGAAACGTTGAAAATAAGTTGGAGAATCCAGAAAAAATCTTAACCTTCTAGCCCTTTTCTAAGAGAAAGTTGCTAAAGCAGTAATAAATTGTTTGAACAATTTGAATAAACATTTAATTTTCAGTATAAAGTAGTATTTCTTGAATTTGAAACAATCTGCGTTAAAAAACCGCAAAAAAATTATAATTAGCGCCAAAAACTCGAAAACCCCATTTTTTTTACTTATGGGGGTTTTTGGGACCCTATAAAACAGATATATGAGGGTGATATTTGAAAAGTAATATTTTATTCGCATTCTGTAACTAAACGTAAAGAGAAATGGTGAATGTTGAACTCAATTTATCTTATATTGAGAATTCTAAATAAAATTTACAAAAACGTCTTTTTTTCTTATGGGAAATACGTGGTAAACTTCAAGGGGCTTGCGCCACCTGTAAATTTTTTTTTTTTTTCAAAACGAAGAAAATTTGTTCATTTTCTTGTGAATTCGAACAAATTTCCGGGCGTTTTGCATAAAAATTCGAGAAAAAAAAAGGGTAACTCCTCCTGCCTCAGTAAGAGAAAAATATGCCAGATAAGGAAAATAAAGTCCGGCTAAATATGCTGAAAAAGGATACGCAACAGATTATAAATAGCAACACACGTGGCGGCCTTGATTTACTAATTATAAGTCTACGGCAATTAAAACCTAGAATAGAATATGATTCAACTATAGCTACTTTTGCAGTAAAATGCAAAGGTCCATTTCGCTGAAATTTGACACCTCACCTTAGTTTATTATATGAAAATAAATAATAAAATAATTACAATAAAATTATTTATCGTGATAGTATCTGACATAAATTCGTGAATAAAGCAAATGCTTTAGTGTCAAAGATCGAAAAAGTAGACTAAAATCGAGTGGAATATATGGATATAATAATATTTGACTCTGACCGTATAGACAGAATAATTTATTTATTCAAACGGAAATAGAATCCCATTGTCGCGTTCCTAATCGTTGAATGATTATTAATTCATGAAGTGAATTGTTTCTCAAGAAATGAGAAGGGTTCGTTTTCAAGTTCAATCGCACGAAATAATCATGTTATTAAGTACCTCTTGTGTGTATTTAACACACATCATAAGCGATGATTGATACCTGAGAACAGTGACTTCTTCACTCAAATTATATAGATGACAATTGATATTCCTTCTCTTACCCCATAAGTTACGCTTACCCGTAAGGGATTATGGCTCAGTGTTATAAAAAAAAATCTTCTCAGATCAATATCTATTCAGTATTACAATATTCGGTTCCAATGATAAGAGCTTGAAATTGTTTTCCATTTACGTCATATTCGATAGAAATGGCTTCTGAGTATCGGTGCTGACTTTATTGTTAACGTATTGAGAAGATCATATTTCTGGATATAAAGGCCTGAAACTGTATTCTATAAAGCAACTCAAGATGAGAAATCCAAAGCGTCGTAAACCCAAGGTGTATTAAATTTCACCATTTCTGGTATAACGGCACCCTTTAAATTTACACAAGAATTTCATATGTGAACACGCAACCGTAATTTTGAAAGAGGATCTTGCATACGAACAAGCATATAATTGAAATTTATGATATCTTTCGTTTCCGAAGTTTACCCACGGAGGAAAGGATGTTTACCCTTAGAATAATAATGTTAAGGGTTAACATATTTCATTTTTAACTATGGAACAGCTATTTACGATATTAAAGGTTATAAATCTGTAGATGTTGAAAACCGCACGCAGACGACCATGAAATGGAATATTCATCTCTTCGAAACTCTCCTGGAGAAAAAAAGCATTTTTTGAAACTATTTTAGTTTACACAAACAAGGTACACCTTAATTATAATAATTATCATACACAGAACGTCAATAATCATATTTTTTCACAAGTTGAAATATAAGGACATTAACTCTATAAGTTTATATATAAGATGAGGAAGCAGCAAAACCCAAAATGTTGGACTAAATTATTGTCATTTTATTTGATCATAAATTAAATCAAATGTTGTAAATCGATGAAAGCTGAAAGTTCTTGAATAAAACTATTTGTCATTTTTTTCAGGACCAAAGTACCAATGAAATTTTAGCCAAGAAGCTTAAATCATAATTTTCTACAAATAAGCGGTTCCATAAACTTTTTACATTCGACTTTTCGGTTATAGATCCTTCATATATATTTATCAATAAAATTCAGCCCTGCCGTATCTCGGAAGCCAGTTTCCATTTTTTTTCTGACTTGACAAATAGGTTTCCAGCCACTATTCGGAAATGATCGTCAAAACTAGTGAAATTGGAACCTCGAATCGCTTGTATGATTTACTCGGATTTTTTTCATGCTCGTTTTTCTCTTATTTAGTCACTCAATATCTTGGGAGCTAGTTTTTGATTTTTCTGAAATGAAGAGTGCACTATTTATCGTGATACGCTGCTGAGCCTGTTCCATTTTCAGGTTCTTGTTACTCAATGATTGGCAAGTTCCACATTCTATTTTTTGTAACTGGATAATTTTTCATTCTGATTCTACAAAATTTTATTTATCTGTCCTGAAAAATTGCGATTTTATTGGCTTTCTAGTTTTGTACCGCAACCCTCTAAATAAACAATAAATGTACAACAGAAAGGTAAAAGAACGAAAAATAGAATTATAGCATACCAAACCAATTTCTTTTGTTTTTTTTACTTTTTTTTGGGAAATAAGTTTCCAGATCTGCTGAAATCAAAACCTCCGTCAACATAGTCGTTGGACGAGACTTACCACGATGCACTGAAATTTTTTTAAATTTAGAAATTAGGCAAACATTTTCGAAATTCTCCTCATGCCTGATAATGTGAATGTTTGAAACTTACAAAAATTTTCAGTAAGTTTGCCAATTTTACCAGAAATTCCCAAATCTTCTGAAAAATTTGTTTTTATTTTTCCTTTGAATCTGAAAATTCTTGGATTTTTCTACAAAAAAATATTGTGTGCAACAAGGGCTGAAAGTAGGTAGTTGTAACTTTCGTGAAGTTTACAGTACTCGCTATCAGCTTATCATCGGGTCGTTTCCGGCTCTTCTTTGGCTCGTTTACGTCAAGCCTTCGGCTCGCCTAAAACTCCCCTCTTGCTTGGACAGAAAACTTCACACCCATTTACAACTACCTACTTCCCACACTTATAGCACAATATATTAGTTTAAAGTATGCTTCTAGGTAAAGTTATTTTCCTCTCGTAGCAGAAATACATTATACTCGAATTTTCACTAAAAAAACTGTGAATTATAGGATACATATCTCTAATTTGTTGATTAACGAATGTAACACGGAACGCGTGACCAAGCCCACAAACGTCGCGTTAGTTTTTTTCAGGTGGAACCAGCAAGCTAACGTATTCTGATAGGGCATAAGAAAATATTTGTATTTCAATTATTAATTATTTTATCTTTTGATTATCTTCGATGAAAAATCTCAAACATAATCATTTGGCAGATAGTCCCTAAGGATTAGGGTGGTTCAAAATTTTTTTTTCGGATTTTTATGCAAAACGCCCGGAAATTTGTTCGAATCCACAAAAAGATGAACCCGTCTTTTCTTTTTTTTAAATAATATTTAGATATGGTGCAAGCCTCATGAAGTTTAACACGTATGTCCTATCAAAAATCGAGTTCAAAATTCACCATGAGTCTGTTTCATAAGGTCCCAAAAAACCCCCATCAGTAAAAAAATTGGTTTTTCGAGTTTTTAGAGCTCATTATGATTCTTTTGTGCCTTTTCTAACAAAGATTGTTTCGAATGCATAAAATACTACTTTATACTAATAATTTGATGTGCATTTAAATTGTTTAAACAATTTACTATTTTTTTAGCAACATTCTCCTGGAAAAGGGTTAGAAAGTCAAGGTTTTTTCTGAATTTTTCAACTTATTTCCAGCGTATCAGTTGAAGCGAGGTAATAATCAATTAAAGTTAACAAAAATAATTGTTTACACAATTCTTTATTAATTACTACAATATTCTCTTAGAATAATACTACAAAGTTGCGGTGTTTCCTAAAATTCTTAACTTTTTGTCCACCTTTAAAAAATAATTTACCTAAAACAATACAATACTATTTTCAATATGATTCTTTCTAATGTTTATTCATTATTTGTTTACAACTAAAAAAATTAGGAAAAGTTAAACGTCTCGGAAAAACCCGCAACTTTTTAGCACTAATCTAAAAGAAGATAGCCATAAACAATAATAATTTGTTTAAACAATTATTTTTGTTACATTAAAATGAATATTAAGTCACTTCAAGGGAGAAGTGGGCAAAAAGTTGAAAATTTCAGAAAAAAAACGCAAGTTTCTATCTTTAGACAAAGAAAATATTATTAGCAATGATAATAAATTGTTAAATCAATTATTTTTAGGCATGAAATAATTATTACTTTAATTTAATTGAAAAGCGATAAAAAGTTAAAAATTCCAGGAAAAAACCTCAACTATGTAGTATTAATCTAGACGAAGGTATCTATAATCATTTGCAATTCGTTTCAACAATTATTTTTGGTAACTCTAATTGATTATTACCTTGGTTTAACTGAAACGTTGAAAATAAATTGGGAAATTCAGAAGGAACCTTGTCTTTTTAACCCATTTTTTCACTTATAGATTTTTCGCTTATTTAAACAATGTATTATTGTTTATATTTATTTTCTCTTAGATAAGTGCTAGAAAGTTGCAGTTTTTTCTGAAATGTTTAACATTGCACTGAATTGAATTTGAATGGAATTCAATTTGATTGAATTGATTTATTTTTGGTTGAATTAGATTGTTTTTTATTTGAAATAAATTTTTTTCCTAATATCAACCATTATATTTTTGATCCAAAATTTATATTTTCAGGTCGAAAATTCAACTTTCTGGTTGACAGTTGAACTACGTTCTTAAGAAATTCAATTTTCGCGTTTGAGATCCATAATTTTAGTAGAAAATTCGAAATTAAAATTTCACTGAATGAATTCAGATTTTTCTTTCTAATTTATTCTTTCATGAACATTGGGAGAAGAACTTACTCCAAGTGAAAAGTGGGCAAAAAGTTAAAAATTGCAGACAAAACCGCAAGTTTCTATCATTAAGCAAAGAGAATATTACTAGAGATGATAATAAATTGTTTAAATATTATTTTGTTAACTTCAATTAATTATCACTTTAATCTAATTGAAAGGTGATGAAAAGTTAAAAATTTCAGAAAAAACTGCAGATATGTAGTATTCATCTAGAAAAAGATAGCTATAAACATTTACAATTTGTTCAAACAATTATTTCTGCTAAATTAAATTGAATATTTGCTTACCTCAAGTGAAAAGGGGACAAAAAGTTGAAAATTTCAGAAAAAACCGCAAGTTTCTAGCATTATTCTTAGAGAATATTTTTATTATTAATAAAAAATTGTTTGAAAAATTTTTTTGTTGAATTTATTTGATTATGACCTCGCTTTAACTGAAACGTTGAAGATGAGTTGAAAAATTCAGAAAAAAAGTTGACTTTCTTACCCTTTTCTAAGAGAAAATCGCTAAAAACAATGAGAGATTGTTGAAACAATTCAGATAAACATCTATGTACCATTGTTAAGTAGTATTTCATGTATTTGAATCAATCTGCGGTAACAAAGCGTAAAAAAATCATAATTAGCGCCAAAAACTAGAAAAACCCATTTTTCACTTACGGGGATTTTTTGGGACCCTATAAAACAGACTTATGGGGGCGATATTTGGAAAGTAATATTTTATTCGCATTCTGTGACGAACTGTGAAGAGAAATGGTGAATTTCAAACTCGACTCACCTAACATTGAGAATTCTGAGCGAAGTTCACAAAAATTATTTAAAAAACGTCTTTTTTCCTTATGGGAAATACATGGGGCTTACGCCACCTCTAAATATAATTTTTTTTATGCGTTTATTTTTTTGTGAATTCAAACAAATTTTCGGGCGTTTTGCATAAAAATTCGAAAAAAAAATTTCTAATCCATTTTTGGACCACCCTACTAAGCATTCCTCTGATTGTGTACAAATGACTTGATAAGGATAAATTTGATTAGTTTTTAACTTAGTTTGATAAATTTTTAAACAGGTAAATGAAATTAGAACCTTTTGCATAGTGTTTGCATATTGAAGGCAGGAGTGTATATTTTGATTGAAGGACATTCTTCTCCAAAAAGGCGAATCAGGTGCTGCACCATCGTTGTAGCAAATCCCATGCATGCTCGTATAATGTTGTAGGTCATGGATCGCTTTACAGCACTCGTTTGGTATTTAGTACAGGATAATATAGCGTGGGTTCATTTCGTGAAAAGCTAAAATATGCATCAAAACTACAATAGGATGAAAAGGCCATATCATATACCGCGGATCAGTTCAAGCAATATTGTCGTTTTCACTTCGTCTCGTTACATTGTATGTGACAATTTACCAAATATATTTTTATCGTGGAGCATTTCTTCGAAAATATATAAACCTATGATATACAGTAATTGTTTGGTCCCTTTTCATTCAAAAAAAAAAACTTTGAAATTGGTAAATTAAACACTTTTAATATCATATACATTGTGTTAATGAAGCTTGTCGATCAACCTAAAATACCATTTTCGAATCTTATATTCTTGTACAGATTATACGTCAAAATCAATTTCGCGTCATAATTCCTACTTATATATCTGTCGAGTAAAAAATGCAAGAAATTTCGTATTATCTGCATACATGAATTGAATGCGCAGGCATGACTGATTTTTCTATCTCTTCAAAATCGACATGTGACGTCAATGCCATGGTATAATTTCCAGCAAAATGTTGCCATAATTTACCAGATTGTACATCCTCTGAATAAGGGCTTCACCCGATACCACATTTTACTGTGTAATTTAAACTCTGACCTTTATTAATCGGTAATTTATTTCGAGCATTGTCTGCTGGACCGTGACAGACTCCTAATTCATGCAACAGTTTTACGTTACATTTGTTTCCTGACTTCATTAGGGCCTATCGTTAATACTCGTGATTTTCATTCGCTCACGTCGGAACAATTGGCTCTTATCAAATTTGCATGTTTTCGCTTCAATGGATTCATTTCTCTGATAAAATGGTTATATACAACTAATATTTGGAAAGGGATTTTCATTTTCATTCCTGCAATAACATATTTTCCCTAAATGTGTCACGTTGAATCGAAGGAAACATTACTTCTGATGAAACGTTATCTCACTGAAACCGTCCCGGAAACCGCGCGGGACAGTCCCGCATTTGCATGTCCTGGCCCCCCTTGAAATTTGTCCTGAAAAACGTCCTGCATGTCCCGGATTTGAATGGATGTGAATTTAAATTGAAAAATAACGAAATCATCAAAAACTTTTCTAATTCTTTCTTTTAGCGATTTGTATTTCCAGGTTGGCGATTCAGCGGACGATTTTAAATTCCCGGTCATTTCCCGGTTCTTCACGGTCAAGTTTTTCAATTTTTCCGGTCAACTAGAAGTAACATATTTATATTTGTCGCAGAACACAAACATTTTTTTTATTCATGACGTTCATTCTAAACATTCTTCCTTAACACAACAGATCAAAAATTGCCTAATAAATCAGTTTTAAAAAGAATAATCAAATTCCCAACAAACAAAATCAATTTTTCTACAGAAATTGGAACAATAAAAACTTACAATTGAAAACAATCAATTCGCGGTTACAAAAAACGTATTTCCAACAAAATAGTTCATTTTTTAGAGAATGTGATGGATTTTAAAATTACATTATGAACCTGTTATCAGAACCGTTACATAGTTTTAAAACCAAAAAGAAAAATTTTTAACTAAAAAGATAAATATTTAACTGGATCACTCCAATTTCTAACCGTGAAGGTGAATATTCAAACGAGGAGATAATTTTCAAATAGAAAGAATAATTTTCTAAGAACAGATTCTTTAGTTCAGCAAAACCACTTAAACCAAGCATAAGAGTTTTCTACAAAAACAAAGAATCTACAGCTGAAGGACTTGAGTTTTCAAACAGCTAGATTCAAAATTTTTAATTGAATAAATGGATGTTTAACTAGAAGAATAAATATTTATCCTAATCTATGGAATTTTCAATAAGAATGAGTTAAGTTTTCAGTTAACAAAAATACTTATAAAAAAAACTACATTCCGACAAAAAAGCCAACTTTCAACAAACGAACTAAAAAACCTTCAAACAAATTATTACATTTTTACACAGAATGATGATCAATTGAATGAAATTGTAAATGTTTACCTGAAATTGTTGAGTTTCAAACCAGAAAGACGAATTTAAACTCAAATGATAAACATTTAACTAGAATAGTTCAATTTTTTACGAAAAATTAATTTTTCAACCAAATGAAAAAAAAACAATTTTCAACAAAACGGTTTAAATTCGATCTATACAAAAAGAAATTTTAAAACAAAAATTGAACAGTGGCATTTTTGGCTCAAAAAATTAATTTCAAACCAAACATTAGGAGTATCAACTAGATGAATGTTCGACTAAAATGAGAGATGCTTAACTGTATAACTTGAATTGTTAACCTTAAATAAGATTTTTTGAATAAGAATACCACCTTCCGTTAAAATCATTTTCTACCAAAAAATCCATTTTTCAACAAAATATGTGAAGTTTCAACAAAATAATTGAATTTTCAATTCAAAAGGACGAATTGTCGCTGAATTGTCTAATTTTGAACTCGAACTGACGAATTTTCTACTAAAAATTAAATAGTTAAATTTTCAGTTGGATATACTGCTTTTCTATCAAATTTATGAATTTCAGGTATAATGATGAATCTTCAACGGGAATGTATATATTTTGAGCAAAAAGATGAATTTTTAACCCTAGAGATTAATTTTCTACAAAAATGCCAAATTTTCCATGAAGAACATAAATTCTCAGAGAAATGCTTTAATTTTCAAATTCAAGAATCAATGTTTAACCTAATACTTGATTCTTCAAAAAAAAGATTTTCAAATAACAAGTTAAAACCAGCTGTTGATCTTTCAACTAAAAAATGATGAATTTTCAATAAACCATGTAAACAGGTTTTCCAGCATAATTTAGAAATATTTCTTCTTCGGAATACTACTTCCACTCTGAAGCCTGCCTAAAGTACTTTATTTATTCAAAATAAAGAAGAGGGGACTTGAAAAATCTTTACTAAATAAGGAACGATTTTCGAAAATTCTTCTCTTCTCAATCCGAATTAAAATTTGTTTAAAAAGTTCCCGTTGCATGTAGAAAATCCCCTGTTCCAAGTCAAATTATACTTCTAAATTGAAACTCCCTGCCCTGAAATAAAAACTACATTTATTTTCTGAAATTCACTGTTTCGGGTCAGATAAATGAGGAAAATTAAATAAAATGTGATACGAACATTTTTTTGAAAAATTAGGATAATAATTCTTTCTGTATGTTTGGCCTATTTTCAATTCGATTATCAAATTTGAGTCAGCTAAAAGAATCTCACAGAGCAACAAATTTGCAAAACGTCTTTCTTATAATGGAAAAAAATATCACTTCTTCCTCTCATGACGTATAGATTAGGGTGGATCGAAAAACACTTTTTTCCGTAATACAACTCTAATAGCGCGGAAAACTTGCGCATGGGCGCAATGAAGGGAAAAATTTTAAAAAATTTTGTTTGCAAAATTTCCAATTGCGCAGGAGGCCTCAAGTTACCAAAAAAGGCAAAATACCAGTAATTTTCCAAAATATACAATAATCGCAAATCATTAAAAATGAAAAATTCAACTTTCCTGGGTTTTGGCACATGTAAAAAATCGTCGAAAATCATGAAATATCGTTTTTTCACGAAACAAACCGCAACTATAGGCCTTTTGTCAAAATTCAGTTAAACAGTCATGGGTCTTATTATTTTGTGTATGCAATAAAAGTACTCCTAATAACATTATTTTCACTATTAAAACAGAAAAGGTTTTTTGTTTGCAATTTTTGTATAGTTTTAAAAATTACTGGTATTTTGACTTTTTTCGTACTTTAGGCCTTCTGCGCGATTTCAAATTTTGCAAAAAATTAAAAAAAAAATTTTTTCCTCCATAATGAAGCCTTTGCGCAAGTTTTCCGCGCTATCAGAATTGTATTACGGAAAAAACAAGTTTTTCGATCCAACCTACTATAGATATATTTGAAGATTTTGAGAATCAGATTGAAGGAACGTTACATTCTTTAAATCAAATGATAAGATCTCTTTTTGATTCATAAAAGGAAGCGATCATTTCTCGTATTTTTTCGGTAGAATTTTTAATAGTCTAGGTTAGGTCAAGTGAATTCCCGGCTTTAAAATAAACAAATATGAACTCATTAGCAATGTATTCTATTGTCTACCATATTCTGAGTCAGAATCAGAAATTTTACAAATTGAGAGTTTGAGTTCCAAATCCTATTATATCAAGTTTTTCGATTTCAAATATTCAATGATTTGAATTTTTCTTCAATGTTGAACGCCTTGAATTTGAATTTTTCAAATCCTCAAAATCAGAGTTTTGCATCCTTTATGTTGGAAAGTTATTACTGCACCTTATATTTATTCTATTTCCGGTTTTCTAAACCAGAAAGTTCTTCCTCATATGTCTTTATAGTTTTCGCTCCAACCATTCTTGAAAATCCCTCAACAACTCTGATAAATCTTATTTCTACCGCTTCTTTTCTTGGTACTTGTCCAGATCTTTCTACCAGTATGGGTAGGGTTGAAGTTTTATGAACTACGTGCCACGATCTTTTCCTTGCTTTTCCACTCAAAGTTTTTCACTCGACCTCGGACATCGTCCAGGATTTTCTTAAATTTATTTCAATCGTCGATCTTACATTGTAAAGATACTATGACTAATTTAGCATAACAATTCCTATTAGACAAATAAAACAAATTTAGCCGGAACAAAATGAGTTATTATTGGTTAAGTAACACTGAGGAAGTCACCAGTCTCCTGCAGTTTGGTCATTTCGGTGACCCAGCTTGGTCCCAAAAACTGTTAGAAAACTCTTCCTTTTTCATGTTGTTGTTTTTTTTCTTTTTTTAGAAAAATTCCCAATAAATTCCAAATTAATTTGATATATGATTCGAAAAAAACCGTTATAAAACTAACTAAATTCTGAACAACTAATGTGCAGAGAATATTTATTGAAACTCCTGTTCAATTCTTTGAAGAGTATGTATTGGAAATCCTGTTCAATTCTCTAAACAAGATGAAAGTTCAATCTGATTATTAATTATATTCAGAAAAATTCTCAATAAATTTCAAATTAATTCGATAAACGATTCGAAAGAAACCTACTAAAATACGTGTTATAAAACCAACTAAATTCTGAACAACTAATGTGCAGAGAATATTTATTGAAACTCCTGTTCAATTCTTTGAAGAGTATGTATTGTAAATCCTGTTCAATTCTTGAAACAAGATGAAAGTTCAATCTGATTATCAATTATATTCAGAAAAATTCTTAATAAATTTGAAATTCATTCAATATACGATTCGAAAAGAACCTACTAAAATCCGTGTTATAAAAC
>WSXT02078115.1:0-12094 GCA_011762715.2 Neuroterus valhalla
ATACATACATACATACATACATACATACATACATACATACATACATACATACATACATACACACACATACACATACATACATACACATACATACATACATACATACATACATCCAGTCGCATTCATAAAACTTTTCATAAAACCAAACTTTAATACCTCCTCGATGAGAATGTAAAAATGGCATGGTTAACTTGGAATGTTGACAATCGATTGGAAAAAATTACTGTAAGTCAAAAATATACAGAAGGTGGGAAAACTTTATTCCAAACTGTGTAATGATGTCTGGAAATATTTCTGAGAGAGAGAGAGCTCGTCTTTTTCCATTGACAAAAATCTCAATAAAAATAATGTTAAATTATATTTCGGTAATCTTTGGAAAACATAGTTTATTGATTTATTATTATAATTATTATTATTATCAGTTTTCTTAAAATCATGATTGTATTACGAAGTTAGATGTCTTCTTTCAATTTTCGGGAAAATTAACAACTCGTTTCTCCAAATTTTTACTAGAGTTTCACTCTCAGTTACAAAAAAAAATCAACAAATAATAATGACGAGAATAATAAATGATGAAAAATATATAATAAAATTGAAATAATAAATGATAATGAAGTCACGGAGCATCAACTTGTTAGATCTGAAATCTTCTCCTAGAAATACTCTTGTTTTATATAGAATACGGATTTCAAGGGAGTGTGATGCAATATGCATTTCACCGTATATACAATCTGAAGTCAATAAGAGATTGACTATATATATATTCCTAATAATCCCGAAATCGATGAGGAAATATTCTGAGAACCTATCCATTTCTGAGATGTATACAGTTTTATTGTATACGTAATTTATTTAGAAAAATGTTTCAAACCTGGATGTGTCAATAAAAAAAAAATCAAACTCACAAATCTATTAGAGATCAGGAATATTTCAAAAACAAATTTATGCATTTGTTATATTTATATATCTTCGTTAAATAATAGGTAGGAACACTAACAGGTTTTGGGGAGAGGAATCCAGTAGAAATCGCATCATCTGTTGCATAGGGGAATTGAGAGAAAATGCATGCATCCCTAATGATAGGATAGGGCACATTTTCCACTTTTTCTCCTATTATTTTCCTTCCCCCTTCTTGGAGCAATTCTTCTTTTTTCTCCCGATTCTCAAGAATCTTCCCGTTCTACCTTTCTTCTAGTAGTTTCTCTAATACCAACTGCATTAAATGAAGACAATGAGAAGAACTGTTTATTCTCAGAAATAATGGTCATAAACGGGAAATTCACTTCTTCGTTTAAAATTCCACTTTTTAGGTTAGGACTTCAAATCTTTTGAATTCCCTGATTTTTTGTTTTTTTCTCACAACAAGAAATAAAAATATGTAAAAATTCTACGTCAAACAGGTAGAAGAAAGGAGGGAGGTACAAACTATTTCGAAACAACACTTTATATAATGTGAAGAGAGATTGGACATTTTCTGTAGAAAACGTGAAAATCTTTCTTATTCCTAAATCGTCGTTTATCGACACCTTATGCGAAAGTAATGGAAAAAGTATTAAAATTTTTCCGGAAAGCCAGAGAAAATATAAAAACATTTTCCAATGAGCATACAGTTTCCACAAGTTTATAGTTCATGTAAACTTAATTATAAATTTAATGACATCAAAAGAAATAGGAAATCAGAGTCCTATATAAGAGATCTCTAACGTTACCATGTAACCGGCAACCGTGTCACCGTGGCACTGTTGTGTGCGTACGTGTGGATCTGGATTAGGTTTTGTGTTACCAAAGGGTACTGGTTGTGTGTGATTTTTTATGTGTGCGGAGCAGAAGGCCTCTTATTTCATCGGTTGTTTAGGTTTTAGGTTTCAGAACAGCGCTAGCTGAAATATATGCTAACAGCACGTTTTTTTGTGCTAACATTTTTGCAAGCAACACGATTTTTCTTGAAATTTTTAGATTTTTTCCAAACACGAGAGTAGAAATACTTTCCAACAACTAGATGGAAATAGTATTTTTTTGCATTTTTTTGTAGTGACTCTAAATAACAATATTCACCTGATTGATATTTATTCTTTTTAACTGCATTTTGAATCATTTATAAAATCTAAAAAGGGTTTTTGTATTTCTTTGCATCGACCCGAGTTAACGATTCAACTACTTGATAGTTTGTGTGTATCTTTTTTATAATAATTATGCATGTGTGGTGAAACATTTCATTATTGTTAATTGAATGTTTTGTAATTTTCAGAAATATGTCAAAATCACTTGATAAAAATTTGATCCTTTCTTATATTTGAGTTTTGTTTTTATTTCTTGAATTATTCGAAAATTAATTTTCTAAACTTTCGTTTGTGCTCATATTTTTACGCTAATAAATTATACAGCAACCTGCGAAATATATTTTTATTATTATTATTCATGTGTTGTTGAGCTTTTTTCATTCTTATTATAAAGAGGAGGTATTGGTTTTATTTGAAAATTGTCCTTAGCAGGATCAATTGAATCTCCACGTTTTGAGACCTCCTGATTCCAAAAAAGTAGTTTTTACGTTGGTGTCTGTCTGTTGGCGTCGGATTGGATTCTCCTTTGGCAAACATTTTCGAGGAACAATAAAAGACAGGTCAAGTTCGTTAACCAGCGATTTTGGATGAAAAATTGAAGAGGGGGAGCATTTTGAAAAATTTTTTTGACTTTTTTTTCAAGAATCAAAAATTGTAAGTACGGTTTCTTGGGGCCGGTTATAAGCGGGACAATTTATCCTCATGATTTAACAAACAAAAAAAAAAGTTTTCAGAGTTTCGGAATTTCAAAATTCAAAAATATAAACGGAAATGAGAATTTTTAGCCTAGAAACGCAAGGTATCAAAAAAAGTTTGAAAAAAAATGTTTCTGTCTGGGAGCCCTCCAGGATGATATTTACAACTTTTCGAGTTTTCTCAAAAAATAAAACTTTCAAATTTTGTATATTAGAAAGATTTTACTATTCACTTGAAAATCCTTCTTTTTTAGTTACATTCAACAGTTTATTAATCAAAACCAAAACTGTTTGTGGTTTATGTATCTTTTGTTACATTTCTTGTTAAAAAACTAAGATTCAACAACTGCTTCCTTGAGAATTGATTTCCTGTTTGAAAATTCATCACTCATGAGAGATGAGGGAAGAGAGATGAAGAAATGAGAGAAAGAGGGGGAACAAAGTAGAGAAGATAAAGAGGAAAGAAGGAGATCAAGTGTAGAAAGAGAAGAAAAGAAAAAAAGGAGAATAGATTTATGACGAGAAGGGAGTTGAGTGAGGAAGAAATTTACGGAAGAGGATAAGGTAACAATCAGAAAGAGATAGAAGAAGGGGAGAGAAAATTTGAGACAAGAAGAGAAGAAAAGAAGAAGAGAAAAAGACGAGGAAAAGAAAGAAGAAATAGAAAAGAACACTAGAAAGAGATTAGAAAGATTAGAGTTGTGAAAAGAAGGTAAGAAGAAGAGAAAAAGAGACAAAAAAAGAGAGAATTCTACGGGAAGGAGAGAAAAAAATTATCAAAAGGGGAAGAGGGCTGGGAAGAGAGGAAAAACGGAGAATAAAATAAGAAGAGAAGCACAGAGTTTAGCAAAGGAAAGGGGAAGGAAAGAAGAGAGTTAAAAGGAAAAGGGAAGAAGAAAAAGGTGAAGGGAAGAAGGGTAACTAGAAAAAAGGAAGCAGCAAAATTGCGAGGGAGAAAGGAGACAGTTAGGATATGAAAAGAAGAAAGGAGTACAAAATAAGTGAAGAAGAGAAGAGAAGAAGGGGAAAAGACAAAAATATAAGATGAAGGAGAGACAAATAAAAAAAAAGGACAAAGAAGAGGAGAAAAGAGTTGGGAGAAGAAAAGAAGAAAGGAAGGATAGAAGATTGGAAGGAGCAAAGCAGAAGAAGAGGACAGAGGAGGAGGTGAATAATAGAGGAGAAGAAAGCTTGGAGGTGAAGAGAATATGAGAGAAGGAGAGGATAACAGAAGAAGAAAAGAGTGATCGAAAGAAGAAGAGTTTGAAGTAAGGGGAATATAAAAGGAAGATTTGTGTGGCGAAGAGTAGAAGAAAAGGAGAGAAGTGAAGGAAGAAAACGATAGGAAGAGAAAGAAGGATTCAAGAGAAGAAGGAAGTGGACGGAAGTTTCGATGGTAGGTGAGTTGGAGAGAGAATATACGGAGGACGTAAGAGGAGGATAAAGTAAGGAGAGAAAGAGTGCAAGAAGCTGAAGAGAGTTGGAAGAACAAAAAGAAAAGAAACGAAGAAGGGAGTCGGAGGAAAGGGAGGGTAAAGCCAAAAAGAGAAGAAGAGATGATGAAAATAGAGATAAAAACAAAAGGAGGAACGAAGGAAAGAAGAATTGCAGGATGAGAAGGGGAGAAATAAGAAAAGAAGAGAAGAGCAGAGGAGAAGGGAAGAAGGAGAAGAAGAGTAACAACGTAGAGCGGAGAGGAGAAGGTGAAGAGCATTGAAGAATGGAAAAAGTGAAAAAGGCGAGAACTGTTAAACTGCGTCAACAGATGAAGGGAAACAGAAGGGAGAAAAGAAGAGGAGAGAAGTATCGGAGAATGAAAGGAAAAAAGAAGAGAATAAGAAAGAGAAAAGGAAAAAAGATAAGAGAGTTGAAGAAAGAAAAAAAGAAGAGGAAAGAGGAGAAGAGAAGGAGAGAAGAACATAGTAATGAGAAGAAGAAGAGGAACAAAGGAAAGAACAAGGAAGGAAAGAGTTGAGTGACGAAGGGAAAAGGAAAAAAAGTAGCGAAAAGGAGAAGGAGAGGAGAAGTGAAGGAGAGAGTTCAGCGAAGAAAAGACGAAGAAAACAAGGGAAGAAATGCGACTATTCTGATGAAGAATAATATTTTTCTACATTCGCATCATAAAAATGAGGTATTGGTTTCATGTGAAAATCGACTTTCGCATGATTAATCAAACTTCCACGTTTTGAGACCTCCTGATTCCGAAAAAGTAGTTTTTACGTTGCTCTCTGTCTTTCTGTTGTCATCGCTGTCGTTGTTGTCGTTGTCGTCGTCGTCTGTATACTCCATAACTTTTGAAAGACTAAAAGTTTGAAGGACACATTTTTAGGGACTAAAAAGACAATCTGTTGTAGCACGTAAAAAGTGAAACAATTCATTCTTATCATTTTTTTTATAAGAACAAACTTGTCAGAATTATGGTATTTTCGAAATTCAAAAATATGAAAGAAAATGATCATTTTTAGCTGAATAAGGCAAGATTGAAAGAAAAGTCATGAAGGAAAAGTGTTTCTTCTCGGGAGGCCTGCAGGATCGTGAATACAACTTTTCGAATTTTCTCATAAAAAACGGAAATTCCAATTTTGATCGTACAAAAAATAATGAAAAATAATCTGTGAACTCGATAGCTTTCGAAAAAAAATCTTTTGACTTTTTTTCCAAGGCTCGAAAATTATAAGTACAGTTCATTGCAGTAGGTAAAAAGTGGAACAATTTACCGTCATGATTTTTTTTGATAAAAACAAAATAGTGAGAGTTTTGGGATTTTCGAAATTCCAATATATAAACGGAAACAAGAATTTTCAGCCAAACAACGCACGGTATGAAAAAAAGTTTGAAGAAAAAAATGTTTCTTTTTTGGAGCCTCCAGGATGATCTTAACAACTTTTCGAGATTTCTCAAAAAAATCGAGAATTCAAATTTCGGTCGCACAAAAGTAATGTAGGCTGAAATATAAATTAACTAAAATTGTGTACCAAAAACAGTTCTGCAAATTTTGTAAAATTACCTTTTCGATAAGACAAGCTGTTTTTGCTTCAGTTATAAAAAAGCATATTTGACATGTGTAGGTTGCGTGTTCGTTTTTTAAAGAATTTCAAAATGTGTCAAAACATGTTTTTATTATTATTATTCATGTGTTGTTGAACTGTTTTTGCTAATATTTGAGCCATTTTGAATAATTGATGAAATTTAAAAATTGTGTTTTTTATTTTCTGATTTATTTAGAAATTTCTTTTTCAAAGTTTTTATTTGACATTAATTTCTTTAGGCTAATAAATTAGATAGCAACCTAGAAATTTCAATATGCCAAAACATATTGTTACAATTATTATGTACGTGAAGTTACGCATTTCATGATTGTTGAGCGCATGTATTTTTAATTTTCAAGGAAATTACAAAATAACTTAAAAATTTTTATTTCCATTCATCTTTGAGAGATTTTGTATAATTTATAAAATTTCAATACAGGGTTGAAATATGAATGTAAAAGAAAGATCTTTAACCAAAACTTAATAATAGATTATATATCGTACAATTAAAGAGTGATTCTATATTATAAGAATGGATTTCTGTATGTATTAAATTCTTTCTTATGTAAACTGCTGTCGCTGTTTGGAGATTCCTTTAAAGATCATTATATATCTGTTAATCTTTCAAAATAAATTATTATTGGTTGAAATAATATACGTTGGATTGAAACGATTTGATATAAAGAAGGTAACAATAAAAGAACAGAGACGCGCGCCTTGGCGCGCGTTACTCTTCTAGTAGTAATAATAAATTCTTTTCTATTTAAGAATCGCAGTATCCTATTATTCTGAGAACTATTTTCAGATATATCATTTGAATCGAAATTCGTCCATATTATCTGCTTAGTTTTATTGGCCCCCATATAATAAGATTAACCACGATTGATGCAGTTTTGAGTTTTCCCAAATAAGCTCATATAATTTTTATATATTTCTCATGGTCATGAGGCAGAAAATTTGAATTTAAAAAAACTCTTGACTTGGGTAGGAATTGTGAATTTGTTAAGAACATGTCTATAAACTCTCCGTTTCCTCAAATCTCGTATCGTTGTATATATTTGAGGATAAGATAATGAAAGGAACAATAAGACTTGTCAATGCTAAAAGATGAAATAAGAGAATATTTCTCCGTACATATATAGTTTTAGATACATATGTAGGATTTCATTCTTATATAAATTTTAACAAAGTTATGCAAATAAGTTTGATGTGGCAAAAAGATAAAGATTTCCAATTTACGACTGCTGTTGAGATAAGGAATTTTTCGAAAACAAGTTCATAAATTTGTAATATTTTTCAATTTTCGTGGAAAAATAGAAAGAGGCCCACAAATTTTCACTAACCTAAAAAGTGATTATCAAACTATTTTTAGTACACAAAGATTCTTCGGGGACAACCCATGAATCACGTAACAGCTTTTCGAGCAAGGAGGACTTGATTCGAAAAAAATGCATGACTTTCCTCTCTTTCACTTTCCCCTCTCTATTACCTTCTTTGAAGAATTACGATTTTTTCTGTTCCCAAAAATCTGACTATTATTCTCTTTTCCTAGACTTTTTTCCTTAAATTCGAGCTAAATTTTAAGAGGCTTACATGAAAGTTATACTGTTTTCGGTTAAGTCTTTTTCCCTATGAAAAAAAATTGTTCCTTCTCTTTTCGGATTTTTTCGCCATTTTCACGTGTAGTCGGAAACCTAATGATTCTTCTTCAAAGAAAATGCAAAACATTTTTAGGACACTCAATCACAATCAGAAAACTCGTGAGAATTCATAACATGCTATTTTTATTAAGATCGGGATCATTCTAATGTTCAATTTGCTGAAAAAATTCGAAATTTATTTTTGAAGATTTGCATATCATTGCATGTGATGAAAAATAATTTCTTTTGACATAATTGTTCTGGATACAAGGAAGGAAAAGTTTGTTAACTAGGCATTTCTAACCATCCACTAAGGTTTTATTATCCTGAAATATTTTAGGGATGGAATTTTCGGTTCGAGTTGAAGAAAAAATATTTCATTCTGAAATTCAATTTTTTTCAAAAAAGTCTACAAATTTGCTAAAGATAGCTTTTCCTATAAAATAACTATTATGCGATATAATAGGAAGTGAAGTTCTAAAAATGAATAGTGACTATCAGGAAGATATATGGAGTCGTGTTCTAATCTTTTGTGATAGAATTCTAAGTTTTTCTCTCAAATATTATTATGCTGTTAAAAAAAATAAATGTTCAATTCCCAGCCAAAAAACGCGAGACGCATGGAGAGTTAGAAAGGAAAATGGTTTTCCATAGAAATGCCTACGGTATACCCTGTAAATATTGTTTAATAGTGCAAGATGCATCACAAAAATAAACGCAAATTGATATCAAAAAATTTTTTAATGTTTTTCTGGTTCATATAGTCGATTGATAGAAATGGTTCCAATTTTTATGCTACCCTTGTTTTGTCATATTAAAAATTACTTGGAGATGACTCTCCAAGATCAAAAAATGATTAAAAATAAAATGATTAAATGTATCGTGTAAGAATTTAGATAAATAATTATACTAATGTCAAGCATAAAATCAGCTACTTGATTTTATTTTGTGATAAACATATGAGCCTGCTCATTTGGAAAATACAATAAATATATGTCTTCCTTCATTTCCGCATCTATGGTACAATGATGCTAAGAATCGGAAAAATTTGAACTTTATTAACTTGTTTTTCGAGGATTCCTCATCTCTGCGGAAGTCATGAGTTTTTCACGATTACACGGAATATAAAATCCAATGCCCATAAAAAAAATTTCAAAAGATATGGACCTCACATTTCAATAGAACAACTGCTTCTACCTCCAGAAGGAGTAAAATTTTGCATCAGAAAATATTATGAAAATTTATGAGCTTGTTTTTCAAAGGAGTCCTATCTCTTCTGATGTTGTTACAATAAGACTTTATACCTCTATAAAATATATGCGTTCCTAAAGAAGTTTCTTATCTCTCCTTCATCATTTCTGGAAAGTTTATACTCTTTTTTCATCGTTCTCTATGAGTTTTTGATATGAGAAAATAAGAAAATATAAAAAATGTATTAACCCCTTCTTGAAAAAGATAATATCTACTAGAGTTATGAAATTATAATTTGTCTCAATTATTCGGGTAGTAATTCGTAGATTTGTCGATAAAATCAAGTATACAGTAGAGCTTTATACTGAATATGTTAAATATATCCAATCAATGTAACTAATTTTTGAGGAAGCAGATGAATCTTCAACCAGAAGAGATATATTTTCGACAAAAAAAAAATTTGCACGAAAGAAATCCAGCTTCTACGAAAAAAAATGAAGTTTTCGAGTCACGAGAACAGACAACAAATAGTGAAATCCACATCCGAGTAGTTCAATTTCAATCAAACACTTCAATCTTCAATATAAATACTTGTTTTAAATAAGAAGAAATTTTGTATCAATTGGAAATCATAGGAATCATATGAAAAGTTAGGGTCTTTTCCTAAGTAATTTTTTCTGTAGGATCCGAATCTAAGCTCAGAATATGTCCATCACGACATGATATTGAGATATTTGAGGTTATATACACGAAAAATGGGGGTTTTCGCTGATTTTGAGGTTATGTACTGAGTGTGCCGAACTTTTTTGGTCTTATTTCAAACCTTGATCATTCAGTTCTACTCTTCACCTTCAAAATCGGCTGCTGAATAGTCACCAGCGATTTCCCCCCACAAAGACACAGCTATATTCTTCTCTTTTTCCAACAACAAACGCAACCCCATTATTTGCAAACCTGTGTAATTTTTAATCTGAGAATAAGATCATCCCAGTATTTCGTTAGAAGTTTATATCTCTACTTTGGAAATTGAATGTTAGGAAAAGGAAACCCTCTATAACATCGAAACTCAATCATTTGTTAAAACATTTCTTCTCCCATAGTTTGAAAATATTTCTTAGCTTTTGATTCAAAGGCTTTCTATTTGCGCAGAAGGAACTTTCTGGTAAATCCAGTGCAGGGTGGCCGCAAGATCAAAATTGTCAATTTCCATGACATTTCCCTGACGATTCCCTGACATTCAGACAAATTCCCTTGACAGGAAATTATTATAGAAGCTAATGAAGTTTCAATAATGTTCCTTGCCAAAAAGTGGAACAAGTCAAAGAAATGCGATTTACACATCAGTATGGGTCAATTAAGCCAAGGACATGTCTTCAAATTATCAATGAATAAATAACTAGATACGAAAACCGAAGAATGGAACTTCATTTTTACAAAGAAACGGTCATCACATTCTTAATTCTAGTTAGAAATTATAATATAAGAAATATAGAAAATAAGGAACCATAAAAAACGAAAAGAAGTCTAATGATAGGCTTTTATGTGATAACAGAACCGCACAAAGCCTCCAGCTGTTGATCAATATTGGCTACCTCTTTCTGATTCTCATTCAAAATCTTTATCTTCTTTCTCCTTAGGCTTGGATTTCTTCAATCAGTCTTCTCTTCTTAACATCTTCATTTCCTTCCAAAATCTGCTCCGCTATTTTCTTCTGCAAAGATTCTTCATATAGAGTTCAGACTTCTTGAAATGCGGACCTCCAGGATCATTGATTTGGGTATCTCATTTATTTTGAGTAAGCCACCTCAAACTTGGAGTCCATCATTAACATGTGTTTGGACAACAAGAGGCTCATTCCTTTGATCTCGACAATGATTTGTTTATTTAAAGAGAATCCTCGCTCCACACATGCGTTGCCTTGACTTAGTATTCATATTGTGGAGTTTATTCATTATAAATGATTTTTAACGACTTTAAAGGATTTAAAAAGATTTTACGTGATTTTGAAGAATATCAAGGTAATTCAAGCGTTTCAAAATGATTTGAAGGATTTTGGGGAATTCATGCAAACTTCTAAGAGATTTGGAAGAATGAGAAGTGTTTTAAAATTTCAGGGCATCTCAAGTGATTTTATAGAATTTCAAATAATTCCAATAAGAAAAAATTCAAAATAATAATTTCGAAAGATTTTAAGTAGTTAATACAATTTAAAAATAATTCAAAAATATTTCAAGAGATTTGAGGATGTAGTCTTATGCTCTGGCCCTATTTTTATGTTTTTTTTCGGGAATTTTTTAATAAGTAAATAACAACAAATAAATTGTATAATAGGACCCAATTAGAAGAATTTATCAATGCTTTTGATCATTCGATTCCTGATAAAAAATAATATAAAATACAAAACAGTATTTCTTCTCATCTGATCTGACTCAAACTTGATCAATTTCGGACACAATGTTGGACGTTCAATTCTAAGAATACCCCTGCGGAGTGAAAAAACACATTGCTTTTTTTTCCATGTACCAAATATTAAATAATGTATTTGCATACTTTATTGTAAAATAAGGTCATTTGTTTAATGTCCACTAGAGCGCGTTTTTTTTCAACGGTTCAGTTAAGGAGTTCCTAACTTTATCATGTACTTATTCCCTTCATCATTGACATAAGTAATACAAAGTGGCACAAAACGCCTTATTATAAGGAAGAAATCTTTAAACTTCCAACTTACCTTAAATCTAATAAGGCACAATCAATCCCGAATATAGATCAAAACGCAAATCAAGTCCTAAACAGTTCAATTCACTTCACATGTTTTGAGGGGCACCGCAGGCACCACCGGCTCCAACCAGACCGTCATGATTGCATGGAATTAAAAATTTCCGAGAATCTGAAAGAATATTCTCGTTCTGTGTTGCTAAACTTCATAAAGTTAGTTCCGCAACTAGATTCTTGCATCTCGGACATTTCCAAAGATACGCCGCACGGGAAATTTGGATGATCAAATGTGTTCTATTTTTGTAGATTGTAAATTTTGAAAAATTGAAAGAACAGTTATTGTCATTTTCGAAAGTGCTTTCAAAATATTATTAAAATATATCAATTTCTGTTTTTCCCTGACAGCGACCTCATTTCCCTGACTTCCCTGACATGTGGCCACCCTGCGGTGCTACCGCTGCCAAGGCTAAGAATTGCACCGTTCCTCATAGTAAGGATTGCTGCCGAGGATGTGTCACAGAGGACCATGGGGCTGCGAACAGCAACAGCAAACCATACTGCTACCTCTGCGCCTCTGGAGGAGGTAATACCCGAATTGACCATCATCCGAGGACTGCAAGGTGTCATAAGGTCTACATCAACTTCGAAATCCACCATCCTGTAAGAAAAAATCGGCCCGCTTCGCGTGCACATTCTCGTCGCGCGCTCGGCGCGCAGCTCGCTTCGCTCGCAAGTTTGAGCGCGCCTAGGGCGCGCGTCTTTCG
>WSXT02078126.1:0-12094 GCA_011762715.2 Neuroterus valhalla
TATATATGAATGTTTATCTGCATGCCCTTCATATAATCGTAAACTTTGCATTCGATCATGTAATTATCTCTAGCAAAGTTGTTGTGCATGAGTCCACGAAGGTTTCTGAGTTGGTATGGACAATTTTCGACAGATGGTGCCATTGTCATTCGCATTTTCCTCCGCGGTGGCGAAGCCGCCGCCACAGGGCGCAGCTAGTTATATGTTGATAGTATATCACAATACATTCCTCACACTGAATTGATAGGAAGCGTACATATAATTTGTAATGAATTGTTCGACATCATATGCAGGTCACGAAATCCCAATGTATAAGTACAATTTTTTATATCGCGTAAATTTTTTGAAAAAAATTAAGGGCAAACGTTTCAAAAAACATGCCTCTGACCGTAATTGAAAAATCCTACACTAACAACGATTTTAGTTGGAACTTTCCTTCAACTATATTGGAAGTTGATTTCTTGACCGTGAGGAAACGCTTCAAATGCTGCTATCATAATATTGCCAAATATGTATTGTAATATTATGAAACATGTATCTTAATGTTGCGAAAGAAAGCTTAAACGGAAAAAAACCCTTGAAATTCGCAGGCATAGAGAATCTAACCTTAGCCGCGCAAAATTTGGAAGGAGTGCGAAGGAGGTATGAAATTTGTGTAAAATTTACCTCCCCCCCTCCCCTTCACCCCTTTTTTGTCAACCATCCACGTTTTGAGATCCCCTGTGTCTGTGAGCTCAATAACTTTCGAAAAAATGCATCGACTTGATTGGCCTTTGATACACTCTTTTATTGGCAGAAATTGAAAGTCAAGTTCATTAGCCAGTTATTTTGGAAGCAAATTCAAGAAGCTAGAACATTTTGAAAATTTTTGAGACCGTTTTTTTCGAAATTTGATCATTGTAAGTACATACAGCTTCCTGTAGTGAGTAATAGGTGGAATAATTTATCTTCATGATGTTTTTTGATGAAAATAAAATTTTCAGAGTTACGGCATTTTCAAAATTCGAAACTATAAACAGAAATGAGAATTTTTAGCAAAACAACGGAAGATATGAAAAAGGGTATAAAAGAAAAAATATTTCCTCAGGGAATCCATACGAGATGGTCTTCACAAATTTGTAATTTTCTCAAAAAATCGGAAATTCCAATTTCGATCGCACAAAAAATAATGAAAAATAATCTGTGAAGCCGATAACTTTCGAGAGAATGTTGATATTCGATCGTGCTTTGGCACTCATTTTGAGGGACCGAAAAGAGAAGTTGAATTCGTTAACCAGCTTCTTTGCATCAAAAATAAAAGAGGGGAAGCATTTTGAACACTTTTTTGGATTTTTTTTTCCAAGCCCTAAAAATCGTAAGAACGGTTTTTTGTAGTAGGTAAAAAGTAAAACAATATATCCTCATGATTTTTTTTTATAAAAACAAAATTTTCAGAGTTGCGGCATTTTCGAAATTCGAAAATGTAAACGGGAATGAGAATTTGTAGCCAAATAACGCAATATTGGAAAAAAAGGCGGGGAGAAAAATGTTTCTTTCTATGAGTCCTCCAAGATCGTTAGTACAACTTTTTGAATTTTCAAAAAAAAAAACGAAAATTCCAATTTTGATCGCACAAAATATAAGGAAAAACAGCAGCCGTCATTCTCCTTTTTAATTTCAAAAGCTCTGTACACAATTGTAGGAAGTACAAAGACCGAGCACGTAGCACTAGGCGCTCAAATTCCGACTCAAACTTGCGACCGAAGCTAGCTGCGCGCGAAGCGCGCAATGAGAATGTGTCCGCGCGGCGGGCAGATTTTTTTCCCCCTCATTTCCCTAGAAAATCTTCATTCATAACATTATGATAAATTTGAGTAACGTTATGCAGTTATTGGTTGATTTATATTTACATAATGTCTTCCTTCGTTCTCGTATCTGAAAAATGTTGGAACCTGACACTACACTGAATTCGTCGTACTTTTGAGGATTGGCGTTTTCTAGTGATTCTTCGAGAATCTTGTAAATATATTAATTATCATTATTACGATGATTTAGGGCTTTCTCTAATTATATGTTGCTTGTTGTATTGGTCGCAAAACTTTTATCATAAACATCGAGAAACTCCTATCTAGGACATTGAGTGCATTAATTGCACTCAATATATAAAAACTTGTCCCTTGGTTCGCTTTTTTATTGCCCGGTAATTATCCTCTATTTGGGTCCTGCAATATATTTCCAATCTATCCACTAATACTCTGCTGCATCCCCTCTGTAATTATCTTTCCGCTTTGTTTCGTTCCTAATCTATTTCTTTTTAGAAGTGTGCCTCCTGAAGTTTTATATTGTTGGAATACTATTTTCGTCATAAATCAGTACTGAGCTGGCTAAATATAGAAAAGCTTCGTGTGCTGTTCTGTCCATCTTCAAAGTTTGAGAAATGATTGACTTAACAATTTAATACTGGTGCATAATTTAATACTGACAAAATGTGGTTATTTCTCGACCCTATCATGAAATTATCTCTTGCGAAAATATTCGCTATGTTGTACAAATGTTCATAATCTTTCTATTAGGTTTGGACTGACATAAAACAAGATTGGTCTACCATATAAGGATTTATTAGGAGCATGTCAAATTGTTTTTACTTGAAGCCGATTCGCATGGAACTCATTGTGCAGGTAATTATTGAATCACAGGTTCCGAATTGTAGGTCAAAAAGTCAAAATTCAAAAAATCGAAATCAATATAATAACAAAAGTCACAAATTCTGATAACTTATGAAAAATAGTAAATTGTGCACATACACTTTTGTCCAATAACTCGCGAGAGAAATACGGCTGAGGAGATCGTCGAGAGTTTTGTTAACACAGCCAATTTTTATAAATAAATCTTAATATCACAGAATCAATTTCTAAATATAAATTTTAATATGTATCTACAATATTAATATTTTCCTATATCACAAATCTATTACTTTTCAAGATTCATGGTACAATTAGAGCTTTCAGGGGGGATCCAGGAAAATATAAGTGGGGAGGGAGCTGGGGGGAGGGGTCAAGACGAGTGAAAAAAGTACGCGCCTTATGCACATCTCAACCGCGCTCACCTGGAATGCAGAGTGTCAACGATAACCACCACCATCCGCGCCCGAGAGCAGTTAACATCGTTAACACCTGATGTCACCACTGCAGGGAACTACTGCATCGACTGCCCTCACCACTTCAACCACGCTAATCACATTCCTCTCATTTACTTCGACCACTAGTGGAAAAAGTACTCACTTCGACCACTGTGACGTCATGAACCGAGAAATCAACAACTTCGTCCACTCGAGACTAGACTCCGAAGCCGCATTTCGATCGCGGGTGTTGGACAAACTAATTTATTTGATTGGACTTTGGTACACTCTTCCAGTGTCAGAAAATGAAGGTCAAGTTCATTAAACAGCAATTTTGTGTCAATATTAGAAAAGTGGAGCATTTTCGACATTCTTGAGACAAGTTTTTTTCAAGACTCAAAAGTTGTAAGTACAGCTTTTTGTAGCAAGTAGTGAATGGAACAATTTATCCTCATGATTTTTTTTATGAAAACAAAATTGTCTTAGTTATGGCCTTTTCAAAATTCAAAAATATAAACAAAATGAGAATTTTCAGCCAAATAACGCAAGATATGAAAGAAAGTTAAAAGGAAAAAAATGTTCCATTTTGGGAGACCTCCAAGATGATCTTAACAACTTTTCGAATTTTCTCAAAGAATTGAAAATTCCAATTTTGGTCGCACAACAAAAAATGAAAAATAGAAAGCTTTATCTTTTGATCAAACAAGGTACGGTGTAAGAAAATATAAATAGACCCAAATTTTATACCAAAAGAAGGTGCACAAATTTTGTGAAATTAACTTTTTGATTGGACAAGTAGTTTGTGCTCCATTTATAAAAAACCATATAAAACATGGAAGGAAAAGAACTTTTGAACAATCGACACAAGCATAGGGGGGGAAAACACCCAAGTTGATGATTTACCTTATATCATCATAATGGATCATCGTGAAAGCATTAAATCTATAATCAAGACACAAGTTCTTTACCAGGAAAATATCTTTAAATGTATTATCGAATATTTTTAACAGGTTATTTAGTTTTCATTTCAATCAAGGAAAATAAGATTTCTGAAAAAATTACGGAGGCAAAGGATTGATAGAGAAAACTTGTTCACCCCAAAAAATATCAATAGATTTGTTATCATTTTTCCTATTATTATAGTTTTGGACAAATTGTTATCGAGTGCGCAGCACGAGACACGCGATGAGAATGTTCACAATCATGAAAATGGGCAGAATTTTGGTTTTTAGTTTCAAAAGCTCTATATAAAACTGTAGAGAAGTACAAAGACCGAGCGCGGTGCGCGAGGTGAGATTTCCATCGAGTGCAAAGCACGAGGTCCGACAGATGCGCACCTTAGGCGCGCTCAAACTTGCGAGCCACGTGCGAAACGCGCAATGAGAATGTGCCCGCCCAGCGGGCAGATTTTTTTTCGGTTGGTTAATCTAATCGCAACTTTCCGTCTCAATAGTTTAGAAATTTTTTTTTTTAATGGAAGTGGAAAATCAGGCGGATGTTCTTGAAATTGATAAATATCGAACTCACTCAGTCTCAATGGCCAATGAAAATTTAAAATGGAGTAAATTCAAGTCCATATTTCTTTAAGGCTTCGGAGTGAGTTTTGATCTAAAATATGTCCAAAAAACCTTCCGAATTTCGTATACTATTCTCTATTTCTTATTGAAATCATGCACTCAGTATACCCATTGCATGCACGTGTTGAAGGTTAGTTAGAATTTGGAATTTGACCAATTAAAAAAAATAAAAAATCTTTTTTTTGTGACAAGATGTAGTATATTGATATTCAGAATGTTCAAATATGTCAATTTGAAAACGATTTCTCACACTGAAAAATAGATTTGGTTCGATTCTAATCAATATTTCTATAACTTGAATTGAAAAAGACGTTAAGAATTTATATTTTCTTGGAGCCTAGATTATGCAAGGAGTGGTTTTTCTTGCATCACCCTCAAAAATTAATCCCATTGCATACACCCGAATTTGAAGAATTCACAATATAAAGTTCCAAAAATTTCCCCTCAGGAATGTCAAGAACTGCTTTTCTCACGATACGAAATCATTTCTGACGTTTCAGCAATACCCCTAGAAGCCACCATTCTATGCACACATAGAACATTTGAAATGGCATGTTATAGAATTTTGGAATTCGCTAATCAGAAAAAAGCAAAAATCTGTTTTTTTACGCTCTTATTCTGAGATCGAAGTTTTTACCATGAAATTTGATAATATGGAACTCAATTCGACTTTCGCTATTGATATTTATTGGAAAACTCCTAATTTCTATTCCCATTTAAAGTGATTCGTATTGATTCTACATATTCTATTCAATTTATATAAATTCCTAAAGTCAAAATTTTTATAAAATTTTTGTAGGAAGCGTTCTTTTGAAATGGTGTAGGATTTCGATATAAACTCATGGATATTTTCTCAATTGTGTTCCCCTAAATTTTATCCGTTATATTGGTTCATTTATTCTGAATTCTAACTTGTCGACACGAAATTAAAATTTGAAACTTAAAAAGCCGATAAGAAACGATTTTCGTACATATTTTAAGGTTTTCTTCTCATTCTAGCCATATTTTTTCCGATATTCTGAATTTTAAATACTTGACACCATACTTCGAATTTGTGATTTAATAAAAAATCGAAAAAATTAGTTCTATACAACATGGATGATTTGCTATAAATTTTTGGTACCTATATTGCCTTGATTATCCCGAATATTAACATTCAGACACAAAATTTGGAATCCGTGTCTTGCATTCTCATGAATTTTAGTCACCACATTAATGGAGCCATTTTGAAGGCACACTTATTCCTAAGTAATTAGTATTATTATGACTCCCAAGGTAATTCTCACTGCTCCGTACATAATATTATAGCAACATACCTTTATTTTGTTGCTCAATAAATGTTTGGTCACAAGCCTGTGGTCTTATAAAGAAACATCTGAATACAAGTTTCCACGTAGAAAAAAGCTCAACTAGACGCAGCAACGTGACTCAGTTTTATCTGTATTCTTCTAACCATTTCCTGAGGTATGTATCTCCAGAGTTGGTTCTGCTGCCTGACCAGTCCCCGCGTCTGACGGTGCACAGGGGGCCAAAAAAATTTCCGTGGACAAAGTGATTCCAAGAAAATAACTATCATCCGAATCTAACTTTTTTTTCAAAATGAAAGCTATTGAAATTTCGCATTGAACTTTTATGGCTGATTTCAAAATTTCTTTTTATATTTTTTTTATTGAATAACAAAAATTTAAAAAAAAGAATTTTCGACTTTTGAAGTATACCGGCTTTCGAAAAATGATAACATTCATTTTGAAGTTCCTTTAAACCTTGAAGCAACTATACAAAGAAGATGTTCAATAACATTGCAAATTTTAAAGAAATTTTCGTATTTGCCATAAGCAAATAATTGAATGGAAATGGTTTCGTGAGAATTAGCAGAGATTCGTCACTTGAATTGCACCTAATTTGAAGGATTTACCGACAAAAAGAGAAACTATTATCTGTATCAGGTATTTTAGATTAATTATATCAAGTTTCTTTTGAGGAATCGATCATATATTACTTGGAAATGAAAACAAAGCATTATGTTTGGTCCACAAATAAAAATTGAAAACTGTTTTTTTCTATTATATTAACTGTACATAACTAACTTCCAGGTTTTGAAAAAAATTCTGATACAGTCAACAATTTGATCGCAAACAACAATCGTTCAAACAAATTTTCCTAATTTACATACAATTATACATGTTCAAAAACAGAATACCATTTTTCCACGGAATTCACAACTAGTTATATGAAGCAATGATTTCTTGCTATGAATCGATAGCATCTGATAATTGTTTAAACGAACCTAATTAACAAATGCATAACTAAGCTATTTTTGGAGGTAAAAACTTGAGTTTTTCGATTCAATTAAATGTGAATAACTAATTTCTTAGTTTTCATTAATATTTTGACGACTGTAAACGACTGTAAACCTAATTGTGTGCCTGTCAAAATATTTGCGCAACAAATTTCGATGTTTGTTTTCAAATTTTCAAATTAATAACATCTTGACTCCATCAGACACTTGACTTAGTCCGTGGCAGGATGTTCAGAGTTAATACTGTTGGCACATGCATTGCACGTACTAGGTTGTTTCTAGAAGCATTGTTCTTGATTCTGAAAGCAATGATCTTTTTGGTTTCACTGGATCGTAATCAAACTACCGGAAAAAAATGAAAAATGTAGTTCCCGATAAAACTGTTCAATTTCATGGAAGTGTTATAAAAAATTTAGAAGGTAATCACATCGAATAAATCAAGTTTGTACCTTGAAAAAATAGTCAACTAACGCATTTTTGTTAATTAAGTACGTTTAAACAATCGTCAAATCTTAAAGTTTGATAGCAAGAAACTATTGCCTAATAACTGTCTGTTAATTCTGTGAATATAAAAAGGTATTATATGTGTAAATATGTACGTGTATTTATATATAAAATGATAAAAAGTTGTTAAAACACATGTTGTTTACAATTAAACTGTTAACTGTCATCGAAACGTTCTGCAAAATTCAGAAGCCAGATATTTATAGTTAATCACATCGAAAAAATTGAGTTTGTACTTTCAAAAACCGCCAAATAGTGATACTCATGTTTTATTTCCAAGTAATATATGATCGATTCGATTTCGATTTCATCTCTTGTGGTACCTGCTGCGTACGCACTAATGATAAATAAATGTTCGTTATTTATGATAGGTATCTCCATTATTATTATTTCTTGAACTTTTAATTCGTCATCTTCCTGAGGTGTTCTTTCCTATTATTTGGCCTAAAAGTTCTAACAATTGTGTCATTCTCGCCTTATTTGCGTATTTCCTAAAATATCAGCATCAATCTCATTAGACTATCGAGGTGCAGGGTTCATTTTCATAAAATGAAGGGTCACTTATTCGATTGACAATGCAATGTGGGTTAAAGTCCAAAACTTGTATTGTTACAAGCGTATCTTTTTCATAACTTCAATACACGTATTCTAATTTCATCCTTACAATATTGGTATTGTAACTATACCTGGTCCTCGTAATATAAAAGTGTTGTGGAATCCCAACCACTTCTTCTAAATTTAGGTGTGAGCACTGACATGCTAGATAATGGTAATAGGGCTGACATATGAGTTAGAGCATATGAATTTGAGAAAAGGAGTAATTAAATTCATGCAAAACTTTCAAATATTTTATTATATCTGCTGATTTTGATATCTCCATACATAAACTAAAATTAATTAACATAAAACCTCAAATTGTATTGCCTTATTAGCGGAAAATTCTGGACGAAAACATTTCATAATCTGTTGCCTCTAAAAAGAAGCCAAAAGTGAACTAACGTTATTTTAGTGTCTAGTCATAGGAATGCCTTGCCGCCCCCATGTGACTCAGAAAATGAGATGGTATGTGATCTACGATATTTCTGTGACTTGTTATAGGGGTGCCCCTTTTTCGCCCGGGGGATGTTGGAAATGGGGATGTTATGTGACGTAGGTTATGTTAAAAATTTGTCTTTTTGCCAAGGAAATCAGACAATATGGTTTCAATACTTGTTCTGATTTTTCGTTCTGATTTGAAATTCATCTTTAAATAATAAAAATGCAACTGTTTCCACAAAGTTCCATCTTATCTGGTTGAAAGTACTCTTTTTTTGAAATTCCTCTTTGTCGCTGTGAAATACAACTATCTGGTTATAAATCATCTGTTATGCTTATGGCTTTACCAGATCTCTTTTTTTTTAAATTGAAAATCGAATGAATTTGTTGACAATTTTTTTTTTTTTTTTTTTTGTAGAAAATCCAACTATTCATTCCAAAAATGATCTATTCCAAATTGAAATCAACGTATTACCCAAATGTAATTCATTTTAAAGCTTTTTTTCCTATTTTCCTATAATATCTCCTTATTGTCCTGATTTACAGCATTTTGGCATGTGCAAAACTACCGAATAAGTCGTTGAGGGAATATTTTAAATCGGTATTATCAGCGTGTTGTTTTATTATATTCAGAGTACATGTGTTCATGCTTCTTAAGATTTTAATCGAATCTTCGTAAAATAGGTGAAAATTGAGTGGATATTCTCGATTTTGTGTGCTTGAGGGGAATTTATTAAATTTGATGAGAAATATAGGAAAAAGGGGAATAACGTATAAGGTAAGTAAGGGGATTAACTATAGGATTCCTGTATTTTTCTGAGGTCGCGAAAAATGTTGTCAGTCAATTAAGTTTCTTAACAAAAAAATTTGGCAGACATGAAAATTTAGGTCCGGTAAAATCACAAAAATGACAGACCTACTTTTTTAATAACATGCAGTATAAGCCGAGTTTCCAAACTAAAGATGGCTGATTTAGATGTAACAATGTGTGGTTAAATGAATTTCTTTTGAATCTTGGATAACCAATTATCAATTTCTTCGCAGCACGAAGTTGGAGAATCGCTATTTTAAAAAAAAATCGAGACGACAAGCCAAACGCACAAAATTGCTAGTTTTTCTGAAAAGACGCTTCGTTATTATGTATAGCATAGCTGTTTAAATTCGGGGCAGAAAACTTTATGAATGGTTTCCAAATTCGAGTTGAATGAAAATAGTTCCTGAATAGACTTTGGAATAATGATGAAAAAAGCTTTCTGATGCATTCAATTATTAAAAATTAGATTTTTCTCTCCCATTCCAATGTAAGCGTTAGTTATCGTTCCATTTAGAAAAACAGTCTGCAAGTAGTATCATCAGCTGTTCGAGCAAACTAGTCTTGTTTCAGATACAATTTCATCACTGCTGAGGATTCAGGAATTTATACTAGGATAAGTGTAGGGAAAAGGGTGCAAAGAATGCAAAGGGCGATTTTGGGAACTCACTTCTTCCCCTCATTTGTCGTTTGTAAAACGCTCAAATCTATTCTAAAATCGAAAGAATTTGGAACTCTTGTTCATTCACAAAGGATTCCCCCATTGACTCTAAAACCCAAGCACAAAAAAGAGATAAAGAAATCTTTATTCTATGAAGATTGTGCGTGCTTAAGTTAAAAGGAATGAAGTTCTTCTTCTACTCAAGTGTGGGTTATCAAAATTCTTGCAGTTGAGTTGTAGTCGATTGACGTTTTGTTTCGTGACCGCTTTGCATTTGATGTAGAGACCTCGCTGTGTGAGATCGAACATTTTTATGTTCAGGAAGAGAGGAAAAAATGTTTGAAGAAGTTTTCTGGAAGTAAAGTCTCCTAATCGATTAAAATTTATTCGAATATTCTTCTCGTTTTGACTGTGCACTTTGTCTTAACCGATGAAGACCTCGATGTGCGGAGTGAACTTGAAAGTATACAGGAAATGGTAGAATTTCGTACAGTATCGGGGATTCAAATTATTCAAGCAATATATCACGTTACATCTTTGAACCCTGTTTTATGGAGACATCGCTGTGCAAAATCATCGTCTTCTTAAAGGAATAAGAAAGATAATTCGTTAGAATAAAGCGAGTCTGTCTCGTCACCTAGAAGTGAACTGCTGAATTTCTCACTTGAGTAGTCCCAAGCACCTACGGAATGGGCGATTATTACTATTCGAGTAAAAGGAATATGAATCAGATTGAGCCGATATTCTGTCTCTAATATTTCGCAATACTCGATCAAGGGCTGCATTAGTTATAAGGTTAAATGATAAGACTGTGAAGGTAAGTTTTAACATCCTTATAGCATTGGGAACGATGGAAATAATCTTTCACGATTTGATGATGAGGACACAGTTCACTGAAAACCAAACAAAAATCTAATAATTAATATACTTAAGGACTTTTTCTTAGAATAAATGAATAGGAAAAACAGGGTTTGCGTATCAAGAATTAGTATACTGGTTTTCATCTGAAAAAATTGATATTTTTCTTTAAACAAACGCAAAGCATTTCGCATAACTCTTATAAAACTTTTGAGAATTCGAAATCCACAATATCAAGGTTGAAGAGCAAAGTCAAAACAATTGTAATATGTTTTATTTTACAGAGTGAAAACATCTTCTGAACTTGCCGTACAAAACATATGGGAGTCTCAAACGTCTATATGAAAAACAACTCACTTTACCAAAAGACCTAATCTTCAGAAGGAGGAACTAAATAAAAAAATGTAACACAATTCAATACGGAAACATTCGTGCAACTCTTATTATTATCATTTTATTCTTTATCTATTTACTACATACATAATCGCAAGTTTTGATCGCTATGAAAAATTGGAATCGCTGCGGTGAGATTCGAACCTAACTAACCTAAAGCACCAACGTATTTTATCCCTAACAACTAGACTCCACGGCACACTTAAATTATGCAATATTTTTCAAAAATTTCGGCAAAGCGGCGTCACTTGACAAAGTAGGCCAGTATTTTTCAAGCTTAGTTGAAATTTTGACTAAAACGATGATTTTCTACCAAATTACATGCACTTTCAAATATAAAAGATGAATCTCCAGCCAGATGATTTAATTTTGAACTGGAGAAACATCAACCCCGAGCGTAAAAGCGAATAGTTGAATGTTTTGAATGGAACATAATTAATTTTCAACCAAAAATGGAACGAATTTTCAATACACTAGTAACCAAAGAGATGAATCTTCAATAACATAATAATAATATTAACAATGATAATAATAATGACAAAATCATTATTAGATGACTTTTTATCACACCAATAACATGATATTGTGCCTGCTAAAATATCTGCGCAGCAAATTTCGATCTTTCTTCTTAAAATTTTTTTATTTTTAACATCTTGACTTCATCAGGCACTTGACTTATTCCGTGGCTGGTGATGAAACACCGGGCAAAAAGACCCGAGAATTATTTCCGACGAAATAATAATAATAATAATAATAATAATAATAATAATAATAATAATAATAAATCAAGTACTTTGATCATGGGCAACCAAGGACAACTAGACCGATTCGCATTACGACGGGTATCTTTCAAGGGGAC
>WSXT02078148.1:0-26505 GCA_011762715.2 Neuroterus valhalla
GTCGAAAGTACGTTCCTCCGGCATCGATTGTGAGGCAGAAAGTCTGAATTTAAGCATTGATAGAACTACACTCCCGCTCCCTGTAACACCGTTAGCAAAAACTTACTCTCGCGCACCGATGCTCATTTCACGAGACTCTCGTTGCTGCCTTCAGCCAGAATCATTACTGCTGTTCTGCTGCACAACGGAAAAACCTAGTAAGTGACATTTGCTATAGAGGTTATTCGCTCATGCAGATATGCCTGAAAATAGTCACTATCGAAAAAGTCACTTACTAGTTTCGTCCATGGGACAGCTGTGTTACTCTTGCTTTTTCATATAACTTCAAAGCTTGCTTGTATTTAATTTGTGTTTTCATGTATCAGTGAATATAATTTAAAAAGTAATATTAACTAAAGATTTAGAAGAAAAAAAAATGAACGAAATGAATTAATCATTCTCTTCTGATGAAACCACGTACAAGAAAGAGGTTATAAAAAATTCAAAATTATTTCTTTTGAAAATGTGCAAATGTCGGGGCAGGCATCAATATATGCTATAATGTACATATATTGTTTATAAAAATATGATTCTTCGCCGTACTTTCGACCGGGTATGAGGAAAAACAGTATACCCTACGCGGGCAGAAGTTTGAAAGCCCTGAGCTGCAAGATATGATGACCTCGGCCTCGCCTGGGGCACCATATCACGTAGTGCAGGAATTTCAACTTTCTGCCCTTGTAGTGTAATATACTATTATTGCCTTCCCTGATCCCACAAGGAGGATAGTGTCAAATATTGTTCTTGTAGATGAATTTAATGTCCTTACCTGATCCTACAACGAAGATCATGAGAGGCATTCGTAAAAAGGATTCCAATTGTTTATCTGATTATACCGTAAGAATCGTGAAAAATGTTCATTGAAAATGGTTCTTGTTTTTTCTCCGATCCTACAGAAAAGATCATGAGAAGAATTTCCATTTTAAACTGATTTTAATTTCCTCTCCCGATCCTATGGTGAGAATCATGAGAAAGGTTCGTTGAAAGAGATCCTTATCCTTTCGTCGATCCTGCGGAAGGATCGTGAGAAAGTTCGGGTCCAAGAGAATTTAATTTGTTTTCTCGATCCTACTGAGCGCATCGTGAGGGGAGAAATAAAAGAAGAAAAAGCTTACTCAGAAAACAAAAAATCCACAGATACGCGATCCCAAAACTTTTTGAAACGTTTGCTTTTAAAGAATTCAACACTTTAAGATGTTGAAAATATTAATCTACTTTATTTCATCAGTGGAACTCAAACTTTAAATTCACCACAGGGAAATTCTAACGATTGAATAAACGGAAAATACTGCTTTGGGCTGTTGAAAAAAATTTTTGATCAATAGAATAGCAGTCCGCGAGACTAGAAAGAGCTATGTCTCCGCTGACCAACGGTCAGTGCAAAACTTCTGGCTCGGGCTTTGGAAAAGTGACGTCTTCTCCAGGCGCCGAACTAAAAAATTCGTCGCGATAGTCAGACTCGTCTTGGGGTACGCTCCTTGCGACGCGTGTAGAGAAAATAGAAATGAAGCTACTTCAGCGCCAAGCACGCCTAAAATTCAAGCTTGTTAAATCTAATATTTACATGAATAATGACAAGAGTCGAACGACAACTTCCAGATTAGTTAACTAGTCTGGAAGTTGTCGTTTGACTCTTGTCATTATTTATGTAACTATTAGATGCCCAGACGTTAATTTAAGGAGAATATAACATTCTCACCTCCTTTTTTCTTCAAATTCTAAATCTAATATTAATGTGGAACTTAAGGAAATTCAGAGCTGTCGCTTCTGGGAAGTGTAACAGAAGAAATTCATTGTTGAATAATAATTTAATAAATATTGACTTGTGTGACAAAATCATGAAATGTAATTCGACTTTCGAAGGCTATCCATTAACGCTTTGATTTGTGGGAATTTTATTTCTATTTAAATTGACATAACCTTATTCAGCTCCTCCACAACCACCACAAGTTCAGCTCACCGCTACTACAACAAACTCTTTAACGTTAAAACTTCGTCCACTTTCTGGTGATGATGCGCCAATTCACGGATACACAATCCATTACAAGTTGGAATTTGGTGAATGGGAAACAATTCAAATTGGATCAAGCACACAAAAATATACGTTGGAAAATCTCTTGTGCGGGTCTAGGTACCAGGTATATGTTACCGCGTACAATGGGTAAGTCCCTATTCCATCACGTATTAAAACTACTATTATTACGGACTGTTCGCATATAATATTACCTGTAATCATCATTTCAGAATTGGCACAGGGAAGCCTTCGGATATTCTAAATATTCGCACAAAGGGACAAAAACCAGGTGTACCAGAAGCGACAAGGTTTATCGAAGTATCTACAAACAGCATCACTCTGCACCTTAACGCGTGGTCCGATGGTGGATGCCCAATGCTCTACTTTGTTGTAGAGCATAAGAAGAAGTAATTTGACTTTTATGTTCTACTACGGATTGCTTAAACCTTAGAGACATGATCATACGTTTAAAAAATAGTAAATTACACTACAGGGGCAGAAAGTTGAAATTCCTGTAGTGCGCCATATGGGTCCCGAGGCGAAGCCGAGGGCATCATATCTCTCAGTCCAGGGCTTTCAAACTTCTGCCCACGTAGTGTATACTGTTTTTCTTCATACCCGGTCGAAAGTACGTCGAAGTATCATATTTTTATAAACAATACATGTACATAATAGCATGTACTGATGCCTGGCCCGACATTTGCAGCACGGCGAAGGGAGTGTTTCTGGTCGGGGGGCAGGCATCAAATATATTTACAGAGGCGAATGTAAAGAAAGAAAGAAAGAAAGAAAGAAAGAAAGAAAGAAAGAAAGAAAGAAAGAAAGAAAAGAAAGAAAAGAAAGAAAAGAAAGAAAGAAAGAAAGAAAGAAAAAAAGAAAGAAAGAAAGAAAGAAAAAAAAAAAAAGAAAGAAAAGAAAGAAAGAAAGAAAGAAAGAAAGAAAGAAAGAAAAGAAAGAAATAATAAAAAAAAATAAATAAATAAAAAAAAAATAAAAATAAATAATAAATAAAAAATAAAAAAAAATAAAATAAAATAAAAAAAAAAAATAAATAATTATAATTTTATAACCTCTTCCTCGTCCGTGGTTTCGTCAAAAGAGAATGAATAATTCGTTTCGTTCATTTTTTTTATAAATCTTCAGTTAATATCACTTTTCAAATTACATTCACTGATACATGAAAACACAAATTAAATCCAAGCAAGCTTTTAGGTTATATGAACAAGCGAGAGTAACAGCAGGAATGATTTTGGCTGACGTAGCAACGAGAGTATCGGTGCGCGCGACTAATTTTTTGCTCCCGGTGTTACAGAGGGCGCGAGTGTTGTTTCATTAATGCTTAAAATTAGACTTTCTACCTTACACTCGATGCCAGAGGAACGTACTTTCGACCGAGGTATGAAGAAAAATTAATTTAGGTACTTATAACTAAATCATCGATCCAAACAAAACCAGGAAAGGTTTTTTCTTCATACCTCGGTCGAAAGTATGCTCCTTCGGCATCGATTGTAAGGCAGAAAGTCTAATTTTAGGCATTGATGAAACTACATTTGCACCCTCTTGTCACACCGGGAGCAAAAATTTACTCGCGCGAACCGACAGTCAATTCATGACGACCCTGAAGATTGCTATATGCTACATATTAGAAATTTGTTTAATCGATAACTAATAAACGAATAGTCCGACACGAAAACTAAGATAACCATCGGAATCGTCTTCCAAACGTCTCGGTGCGCGATTTTTCTTTTTTTGAAAAAGTAATTTTTAGATATGTATTCTAATGATTGAGACTATTTCCAAAAAATGTATTTTTTTGACCCTCTAAACGAGTCTCCCCCCTTCATTGCAGTTTTCAACGATTTAGAAATCGATGGTAAATTTTGGAATGAAACATCCAAAATGAAGTTCACGGAAAGCAGGTAGTTTCACAGAAGAACAGACCGGGTTGAAAAACATTCGAACCTAGAAAGCTTTCATGATTAGACATATTTTAAATAAGTGATTTCAGAATGAGGACATTCAAAGCCCTTTTTGATTCTGAATTCCTTCCTCCTCAAGTTGAGGCTCTTGAGGTACTGGAACATGAAATCTTATCTTTTATTTCTAGGAATCAACCAGAGTGGAATCAAGTTTCCAACAGCGTAAAACCTGGTGGCAACTTTGTTGTGCTTGATTTAGAACCCGCGACATGGTATCAACTCCGTGTGACGGCCAATAACAATGCAGGATTCCAAGTTGGCGAATTTGACTTTGCAACTCTAACTGTAACTGGAGGTGAGTGGATTCGTTGGAGACTAGAAAGTTGCGTAGCCGGTGCTAAGGGTGACTGGTAACCTCATTTTTTCTATTCCAGGCACCATTGCACCGGCTCGCGAGATTCCTGACGTGATTAACGGAAGCAACGAAGATCCAATGAAAATATTCATGTCGAACTTGAATCTGGTTGTGCCCGTTGTCGCGGCGGTACTTGTTATTATTGTTGCCGTCATCGTGATCTGCGTCCTCAAAGGAAAAGGTCATGGCAATGAAAAAGGTACGCTGGGGTTTCCACAATTTTTTTTTTCTTTTATTCAGGTACTATTGCACCACCGGTTCGCAGCGACACTGGCAACGCAAATATCGTAGAGGGCGAAAATGACGACATGGCTGTGAAGAGGATTTTCTCCTTTCTGCCGAATTGGCTAGATATTAATGTAGTGGTGCCTGTTGGAGCTACTGTCATCGTCATCATTGTAGGAATTGTTGTGATTTGTGTTGCTCTGTCGAGAAGAAACGGGGGACCAGAAACGACTAGACTAAGAGGAATCTCTTCGGCTGATGAAAAATATTACGAAGGACAATGTATATAATATACTTTGAAAACATTATGTATCATTATTTCGGGTAAATAATAAATTACTTAATTAGTTACTAATGTTCGGAATATTTCTGCTGCATTAGATGACGTGGTCTATCAGCAAACTGGTGTGGTTGGAGCAACATTGGATAAAAGAAGACCGGATCTTAGGGATGAGCTCGGCTACATCGCACCACCGAACCGGAAACTCCCTCCAGTTCCTGGATCAAACTACAATACGTGTGATCGTATCAAGCGAGGTACAGTGATAAGTAAGCCACATTTACTAATACATATATGATGAACTTTACTTATCCTAGATGTCGCATCAGCACGTTCGCTTCTCTAAGTGAATAAAAAGACATTCTATGGGTAGTATGTGGTCAGCGTCATTAAGCGCATGGCTCGATGTTGATTTTTTAATCCCGCCCACGTTAAATATGCATTAGTTATTTAACGGCATACCTACCTACACTTACGGAACTCACACTCATGCCTCAAACTACCTTTTATATTCGTTTTTTGCCCACACAATCCCACATGCGTTTAGAGACACGCTTACCTTGTTTATTGTATAAGCTTACTTACTCTGCTTCGCTTCCACAGTTCTTACCAACGTAACGTCTCTCAGTTAATTTGTTTTTCTTTTTAGGTTGTACTTGCCATGTGTAAAAAATTTACGGCAGTTGCCTCGCTGCTCTGTTCAATTTATTCGCTTTAAATCAAATAAATCGTGAAAACCACACTATAAAAGTTCTAAAAAGCTGCTAGATATGAATTGGAAAGATGCAAAATTTCAAAGTTTTTTTTAGATATAAACTAATCGAGTTTTCGAAGCAACATGCGCACAGTTAGCTAATGTCTCCTAATCGAATTTACTCGCATTATTCTTTACTTTTATCTCTGGTGTAACCTGTCTTCCACAGTTGGCTATCTGTATGTCGGATGCCACTGTATTGAATATTCATGGAAATTTCCAATATTCACGATTTCCCTTGGTGTCAAAGATAAAACCAAAGGATCTCGTACTAAATTCACCTGACATGAATATGAAGGTGTGCAGTATAAATTGCAAGTCATTACTCCTTGGCTAAAAACGCTCTTGGGAGCCGCATTTTGTTATTACTTTTTCTATGTCAAAAGTATGGAGAAGGAGTATAAATTTAAAGTCAAACATGCAAAGAAATCATTGAATCCTTGGAACAAAATGAAACCTATTCACGTATTCCTTTTTTTACATCTTCTTAAAAATGACAAATTCCATTCCAAATCATGCAGCAAGGTCCAGGTGAGGATGCCAGAATAAAGTGACCTCCAAATATATCCTTTAAGAATGCAAGTAAAGGTATACGTATTCCAGTTTAGTCGAAAAAAATTTGCCTCTAAAAATTACGAGTCATTGAAGTTAATCTTGCAGCTGTCAGAAACTGACGTATTTTTTCTTAGATGTTGATTATATTTAGATATCTATATTCGTTAATGATGGGAGGATTCTCAAGCTATCAACTTATCCAAAGCAAAGATAAAAATTTTAGGAAATAGTGGAGCCCACGTCAAGTCATAATAAAAATTTTCCTATTGGAATAGAATTTCTTCGTTGCTCGGCGTCGCAAGTCCTACATTAGTGAAGAGAAATTCCCCAAAGTGGTTTTTTGCGAATTCAGAAAATTGGCGGAAATATAGAACTCCGAAATGTAATTAAAAAAAAAGAAAACATTACAAAGTTGAATTGGTTAACTAGAACCAAACATATGAAAATTAGGAAAAAATATTTCGAAAAATTCTTAAGTCAGATAGCTCCGTCTTTTTTCGAATTTTCAAAAACCATTTGAGGGAATCTTTCTCTACTAATATAATACTTACAGTCAAACCCCATCTCAAGAGGAAAATTCTTGTTATGACTTGATGTGGACTTCACGAAATAACTGTGTGACGTCTTTTTTCTAAAATGATTAATAAAGGATTTTCTCAATAGTTCCATCGTTCAAAATTTTCATTTTTCTTTTTTTTTTTTTTGATAGAATGTTGGCAATGTGAACTACCCTTTTCATAAATTCTTTCTTTAGGTAAACCATTCTTTCAGCGAAAAAAATTTTGTTTAGCAAGAAATGGAATGGAAATGAAATTCAAGATCCAATTAAGATCAAAGGGTTGTTTGGGTTGTTAAACAAGTCGGAGGTCGTGAATTAGGGAATTTGTATTGCAAAAGGAGTCTCCGGGGATGAAAAAGAGTATTTTGGATCGTATAATGAGTTGAAAAGAGGATGTATTTTCATCCAATCTACTTAGAAATTTGTCTTCCCTAATGCCCTGTCCGCACGCAATGGAGAACAACGTGAGATGACAAATTTCTTATGAGTAGAAGAAATTAATATTTTGACGTCACAGTTTATAATATCTGTTAGACTGTTTATGAGAAAAATGCAAGTCATGTTGAAAAAATCATAATCTCCACGTTATTAACATTAAGGCATTTTTTTCTCGCCGCCTAAACTTCAGAAAATACCTTTTATATGGAAGTTATGAAAAGAGCAACTCAACAGCTTGAAAAAATGATTCCAAATGCTAAGTAGCCGAATTGAAAAAATTTAATGTCGACCAAAAATTCGAGGTTGAATATAAAAATAGTACTGGTTAGCAGAAAATTTCAAAATTTTGGATTTGAGTAATCTCGACCATTACTACTCTTTTTAATTATAATTTTCCTACTTCTCAAAAAATTGTATTTTTATTCCCGGACGTAAAAAAGCTTGAACTTCAACATCTCTCCATATTCTTATAAGAAGTTTAATGTTTTTGTCATGGCCAATGGCCATGCCACGTTCAAAAAACCAGTTCCCGTCTGATCACTGAAGTTTAGAAGTGTTGGGTGCGGTTAGTATTTGGATGGGTGACCACCTGGGAATACCGCGTGCTTTGGGCATGTTGGCGGGAGACTGTTGCCCTCCTGTATAGTCAACTTAACCAATAATGACTGAACGTGATTAAATTTCATTTTATCACACGCGAAAATTTTCTAAAGACCTCATTCGTCAATAATTAAGTTGATGGTGTGTTACATTTTGATAAGTGTAAAAAACTTTTTTGTATAGAATTTAATTTCTTAATAACTTGAAAATTTTAAAAATTTATTTTTTGATGGAAAAATGTTTTCTTGCTAGAAAAATGATTTACCTGAAGATGATTTTGGAAAAAATGTTCGACATATTTTCAACAATTTTCCAATTTAAAAAATGTTAGAAGATAGCCATTTCAAGAGAATTCATTTTCAATATTTACAGAGAAATAGCTACCATTTTTAAGTTTTTCAAAATTATTGAAATATAATAATTTTGAAAAACTACAAAATGGTGGCTATTTTCCTGTAAATATTGGAAAAAGGGATTAACTGTCCAAACGTGAATTTTACAGCGAAAGCAAAGAAGTTGAGCCTATTCGGTAGTGAAAGGTGACTCCCGAAAATCTGCCCCAGCACTTACAACTGCATGCTCATTCGTAGTGCCGCACGACAAGCGGCACCTCCCGTGAGTTTGTAGTAGTAAGTGGTGGAACGTGTTTTCAGTGGTCCAAAGTCTCGCTACGAAATGCTCTATTTACGGACCAATGAGAAGCTGTTTATTCATAATAAATAATGCACGAACATTTTTTCTTATTTCCGTGTTGGATAAGCAACTCAAACACTATCAGTAGGAGTAAATAGCGGATTGGCGATTTTTTTTACCGTTAGTCCCCTTTGCTTGTGGAACGTTACATATGTTCTTGGGACATTCTATAGATCGAGGAATCCCTCATTATTTACAAAAATGTATCTAAATATGTGTAATCGGTAAAAAATACGGCATTTGAAAAAAATCTGTCAGTTTCCGACAGATTTGACACATGAAAGGTTGACTTCAATATCTCGTAATTCCTAAGACAAATTTTTTTAAGTGAAACTATAGAATACAATCCCCTTTATTTTCTTTGTAGAATTATGTGTTTGAAGGCCAATTTATTCTGAAACCGTGAGCTGGACCTATTTGCATGATTTGAAATTAAATCGATTGGAATTTTCCACATTTGTTCAATAACTTTTTAATTACTTCCCTACTCAAAACAGGGTAGTATTTTTCTAAAATAATCAACATTCATGGTTTCGGAGATAGCGCAACGATTTACGGAATTATCCTCTAAAATAACAAAGAGTCTTTTTCTATTTAAAAACATAGTAGCTCCTCAAGCAGTTTGAGAATTTAATTTCAAGGATAAAGCAAGTTGGAAGGATTAATACACATTGTGTTGCATGGTTGAACATTTGAAACAAATATTAATTTCAAATGATCATCAAGAGGTGATTTATTAAAAAAGTGTGCCATCTTGTAATTTATTTTGTAAATATCACAAAGTTTTAAAGCATTCAACTCATCTGCAAGATACAACCTAAAACTGAACAAGGAATCGTAATCTCTGAACACATTTTATTTCATTTTTTGGCTCAAATCAAGTCTTGGTAGGCAACAGCTAGTAGAATGGTCGTTGTAGTGTGTATTTGGCAGGTGGGCCTGGCTCCATAAGAAGCCACTCAACATGGGATCCAAGGAGACATATGTACGAGGAATTGAGTCACTATCCACCGAATAGGAGATGTCCGCCACCACCACCACGTATGGGCAGTACAGACGCCTTAGCTCGCAAAGGTTGGTAGTAATTCTTCCTTTTATTTGCAAAATCACTTTTGCAATTATGTCTACGAGGATGATCGAGGGTCTCTTCTCTGGTTCTACACTTGTACTCCCTCCGACTCGACGTAACTAGACTTTACGTGAGATTCTACTGGTTTGACTTTGGTATTATTCAAATTTTTGTTCAATCTATTCTCCCGAACCTCAACGGTTTCGTTGCTGGTGCAGTCTCACAGACGACTAATAAGTAAGTCTTCATCGACCTGACAACAATTTGCACGCAGTCACGATTATTTCAGTGTTGCACGTTTGCATTTTTGTGCTCGTTTACGCAAACATGTAAGCACATTCAACCATATCATCAAAACTAGGTCAGATATTCCATACATAACTGTACATGTTTCATATATTTCACTGTATATACTCTAATTTTTTTTTTATACAGAATAATTGGGGTGTCATGACTTATTGTTTTACGTTATTTTTATATTTTTTTGGGAAACCCCAGATTAAGAAACTTGTTCATTGTCTGTGAATTAATTCCTGTAACTTTTCATAAATAATAAAATACTTCTATCGTATTGTAGACTATCTACACCCATTATTACGGTTAATCTCTGTGTAGTTTAGCAAAGGAAGTCCAGTTTTTTTCTTTTCAATGATGTCCGCCGCCGTTAAAAACGAAAAACATTTTTTTTCTCTTCAAAACTTTTTTTCATGTCACTTCGTTTTGAATAAAAGTGATATTTTTAATTTTTAAACAAAGAATATCTTTTTTCTCTGCATTAACGTACCTAACGGCTTCAACATATTTATCATTAAATATTTGTTATTGTCGCTGCTCTGTAATATACTTTAAGTCAAGGAAAATGTCCCTGTGTATGCCGTAGTCAGTTGAGGTTATCAGGCTAATGGCCTGTTTTCCCCTGGGACATGTATATTCATCTCAAATTGACTATATATTCAAACTTTTGTAACCCTTTTCTCAATTCTCAATCATTATTATTGTCGATTCATCAGATGATTTCCATTGATGTTATTAATTCCACAATTTTCACGCACATATATCACTAGTTGCATGCGTAAAATATAGTCGGCTAAATATAAATGTACACTAGGAATTGGAATTGAAAAAAATTATAAATGACCCAAATCATCGTGTACGAATATTTTAGAATAAGCAATTTTTTAAGCATGTCAGTTATACATATCGGTTAGTAGAACCAGTCTCCGGCCACTTTTTAATAGCTTCATGTTTGATAATATTTTATATAAAAGTTGTTGAATGTACAATATTCCAACGTAACAGAGACTACTGCCTATACTTCAGTTTATTATTCACATATATGATTTTCATCGAGGATACGTTCATACGTAAATCACCCATGATCGGCCACAAACATCCATTGTTTTTTAGTTTTCTCATCTAAGATCGGCCCTTATTGTAGTCAAAATTAGCCCACTGCTTACTGGCGAGTTAAATAAAACTATTACTATTTCTTACTATTTCTACTATTTATATTCTTACTATTTCTACTATAAAAACTATTACTATTTTAATAAAACTATTACTACTACTATTTCAGATTTGTATTTTATAGGAAATTCAAGCTAATACTATGAAAATCATTTTTGTGCCAAATTATATGACATGGACTTCCTTATTATGTATTCCTCGGGGAACTACTGACACGTGACCGACTATTGGTTGATGTCCGACAAGTGATTCTACTGCTCTATGTACCTGTTTAGTATTCTAAGATAATAAAATGTATCAAAATTTATGATAAACAGATTTGATCGCGTTTAGGAAAGTCCAAGTGCTTGCTCGAGCAAGTCTAATGCAATGAATAAGTTTCTTTCTTTAATATTTATAATTTTTCTCCATTCTTAATGTAATTGATTCTATTTCGTGCGTTTTTCTAATCAACATAAATTTGAAGACCGTTAATGTTTTAGTTTCCGGTAAAGTTTTGTTAAAAATAATTTATCATGTGAGCAATCAAATCCTTATTTCATTTTTACTGTGTCTCGAATTGTAAAAACGGTATCTACCCATAGCTTTCGAATATTTGCAGGTATGGAGGACGAAATTTGCCCGTACGCCACCTTCCACCTTCTTGGATTCCGTGAGGAGATGGATCCTAGTAAAGCTATGCAGTTCCAGACTTTCCCTCATCCAGGTAATGGACATTCTGGAACCATGGGACCTCCCGTAGGACATCCTACAAACATATCGGCACATAGCCGGTCTGGTTCACAATCTATGGTATGTAATGTGATGTATTCAACTTTCACTATTAAACACAACGAAATAATTTGAGGATATGAGTTTGATATTCGCAAATAGCCATTTGAAAAACTGCTCCAGTAGCACAGCGTCCTCGTAATGATAAAATCCCTGCAGCGGACTCATATTTTCGGAAGTTGCAATTATTACGAAAAGATAGAGATAGAGGCAGTCGGTAAGAGACACAAAGCACGAACTACAGAACAATTTTGTGTGTCTGTTGATTCAGGTTTGGCGTCACTGCTGACAAATAGCCGGTTACATGTCAGTGAAAACATGACAATGAGTCAGAAAACAGTCATTACAATTTCCACATATTTACAGTTTTATCAGGAAGGAATCGAATGATTCAACTGCAAAATGTAAATTAATCATGTAAGGGAGAGGCTTGGAACATTTGATTTAATGAGCAAGGGTCTCGAAAACTTGGATCACCTTCTAGCAGCAAAATTGAAAGACTTAAGGTTCAATTTAAGAAACGTTCGTACGACTCTTTAGCCATAAAATACTGCAGATCGACAAAACGGGAATTGTACTGAGAGTCCAAGAGAAATATGAACAAATATCAGCATATTTCATTCCAGAGTGAAATTTGATTCAAGTTCTGGGCCTAAACTTTCTAAATAAACAGTTTTGATTGGGTTGTGGTTCAAAAACCAGCGGCCCTCCAAATGGATGAGAATGTCCACAAATTTTTTCATGATATTGTAGTCTGCAAGAACAACTATGTAAGTCAGTGAAACTATTCAAAGGTTAAGAATAACGAACCTGTAATGACAAACCGAATAGCGATTGGAGTATGACTGAGGTGCAACTTAAGATAGACCTTGATGGAACGTTTACAATGTCTCAAATTATTATTAGCGTTGTCACAGTTACAATGCGGGCTACGCCAACAGTGGGTCTTTCCTCTTTACTCTGTTAGAAAGAATTTCATTTAGCTGCGCATCCTCAGCTTGTAGATAGAGGGTTCTAGTACTGGGGTTATTGCTGAATACTGATACACAATACAATACAGAAGACACAGCGATGGACCAATGCATGGATGTAAATAACGGAGGAAATTATTTGAGGTGTTGAAAATATTCATAACCCAGTGCGGGTGATCGGGAAGAAGAATATAAAGCATGAGATACGCGTGGAACATGGACGGATTCCGAGCAATCAAAGTACTTAAAGTCTGGAACAGAAAGTCACTGGATTCGAAGATCCAGGAGTCGAAAAGAGTAAGAAGAAGATGCGATTCAAAATGGGAACGAAATAGGTCAAGAGGTGAGCCCGCTCTATGCCAAACGCGAGAAAAGAATCAGAAGATAATAGAGCTGAACTCGCTCGCATTTTAGTGAAATGTAGAGGAAAGCAAGAAATGGTAGGTGGTTATGCTTCAAAAGAAGAATTAGCAGAAGACGGCCGATAAGAGAGGATCAAATGCCAGAAGAGAAAACAATAGTGAAACCTTGTCCAAATACTACCTGATAACTAAACAAAATCTTCACTGTGCAGAATGTACATGAGATAATATGTGACGGCACTGGGATATCTGATAATAAGACCTTTAATATACTGAGCCTGATGAAAGTATTATGGTGGTATGTAATTCGCTATCGTGAGAATGGCAGTTAACAGCGTGGGAGTCCTTCTAAAAGTAGGGAATGAAAAAAATTGACGAGTCATGAGTCAATTTTAAGGGCACAGGTGACCAAATGCTATGAGAGCATAGAATTTGGGCGCGTAGCAGTCGCTTATTGGTGACCGGACTGGTCCAGCCTCAGCTAGAGATGTTGCAAAAACGGACTCAAATACACTGACTGACATGGAAGGCAGTCTTTTGATCGGCAATAAAGACCCTAAATTTCAAGGATAGGTTAAGAGCTTCAAGACCCTTGATCAGAATGTGTTCGCGGGGTGCAGTTTTCTGACCGTACAGTTGAATTTCTTTGTCTAATCTTTTGCATACGTAATGTAAATGGGGGAAAAATTTCCCAATAGTGTTTTGAAGTCACTGAAATTCACTACATATTAGAGTAAAAAAAAAAATTTCATGCACAGCCTGAATATTTGTCTTTGGGAATTGATTTCTGTCGTTTTCGTTCCAATATTGTTGCAGCAATGACATATTAATAAAGAAAACAATATTCCTGAACTAATGTATAAGAAATAATTATTGTCCAAGTGGTTTAAATGTATACTGAAGAAGGTCCAGAAGTAGATTTTTGCGAACAAATAAAGTCACAGGTCGCATTTTTGGAGAAGTTGTAGTGTTTTCTTTTTTTTTAAATACTTTGCATGCAATATTGCGTCGAATCCCTTGGGGCTGATTTCTCATCTCTATTTGGTTTTAAATGTTTTAATTGTATCCAATGCAGGAGAATATAATTTTCCAATGTATTAATTTTTCTGTTCGATTGAACAAGCGAAGTACACCAGAAATCATCAGTACTCGATTTATAGACTCAAATAGAAAGGAATACATTTTTTGGCCTTTAATTTTATTTGACCTAATCGATATCTTTAGGACTTTTGTAGGATTGAATATTTTTTTTTTAAAATGATTTTCAAATATCTAGTTCTCAATGTTATCTTGATCGAAAAAATTGATATACTTACATATTCATAATTTGTATCAACAAATTATGTTAACAGTAACCTTGTATTCGTATTTTTATGAATAAAAATACTGTTTCTTACTAAAATTCGTTGATGGAAGGACTGAAGGGTTATATCGCACGAGAGACCTGGAAAAGTGAAACTAGAGGGACCGTCTTAGTAAATAGCCAATCCTCTTGCAAACGGGATGCTTTTGGGGTGCTGTTTATTTACCTAGCTAATCGTGAGACCAAAATGGTTACTAGTAGAAAAAAAATATTGATAAACAAGGCTCCTTCCATAACCGGGGCCTTCATCTATACTTTCGTCGAAGGTTGACGATCCCTACAGAGGCCGTTTCTCCAGAAGCGATAGAAGGTATTATGGCTTTGCTTTATGTAAACAGAAAAACCCTCCTGGTGTCGAGGAAAAGAGCCCGTGAAATGCGGCTTTCAAATAGCAGTCAAGGCTCCTTGCGTGGGGCCTGGAATAATCCAAAAGCAACTGGAGCCACTTCCCCTGCTCGGCCAACGGGAAAGAGAAGGGAGAGGTCCGAAGACACCCTTGAATAGGAAGATGAAATGGCCATAATCTTTGGAAACATAAGTCCTGACCTCTCATTGCTCTGTAAGGGGCCTAGGAGCATCAACAGATGCACCGAATAAGTTGATCAGTGGCTGAGACGGGAATCTCAATGACGCAGATTAATCTGCACCACAGCAGAGGCGCCTGGATGGTTCTAACTAGGCGTGTGACATTGGTACAGGGAGGCATAGCCCTAATCCAGGAACTCTGTTTGTAACAGGGCCTGAGGGGGAGGGGGGTCTCAATAACATGGGGCTACTTAAAGAAACTCCAGCCAAAGCATAGCCGTCAAGGGTGTGGAATGTGGATGCGATCTTGGTACTTAAGCTCTGATACGCAGTCCTCACTATTAATAAGGTGAGGTTCAGGGGCGAAAGCATAAAAAGTTGAGGGGTGTTAATGGCTTCTGCTTATTTCCTGGACAATGCTGCGGGGCCCCCGCCGCTAAGAGCGGTCGAGTTTCTCATTCATAACTGCCAAGAGAATAACATTCCTCTTCTGTTTGGTTGTAACCCAAACTTCCACCAAATAATGTGGTGGAACACATCAACGATAGGGGAAGAGATTTATTGAAATACCATGGGCGCTTAGAGCTGGAGATCCTAAAACAATGCAATACACTCACAACCCAGAACAAAAACAGGAGTAGGGTTCTTGATCTGACCCCAGGCTCGGAAAAACTAAGGAGAGAGATTTTGGGCTGGAAAGTCTTCAGCGAGAAGTCCCTCTCAAACCATAAATATATCTTGTTCCGAGGAAACCAGCGATTTCGAAGATCAGAAATTCCAGGTATATACTTTGGGAGGTATACAAGAAGAATTCGATGGTAGGCTCGTAAAATTCCCAACATCCTACCAGTATTGGATTTAATTTGTATTGTTGGCTACAATTTGCTGGATAGGGCACAATAGAACAAATTTACAAAATGCACAATATTATTGATATGAGTTCCAAATGTGACCTTTGAATTCCAAAGGAAGCAAAAGCTTGAAAGTTGGAGGTGATTACTGATTGTCCGGTGGAAATCCATGAAAAACTAACCCAGAATTCTTCTCGGTGTCCTCCGATAACATTTGACCCTGCCGATTTGCTCTCAAAGTATCAGAAAACCAGTTATTCGATGCATGTACACCGTTGGAGGATTCTTTCGGAATACATTGGTTACGGAGTCAAAAAATAAAAACCTAATTTAAGAAATCAATTATACCTGTTCCTAAAGTCGAACCAAAAGTATCAAGCCTTACCTTATTTTGGCAATTCGGTCAAGAAAATTCCTGTTGTCTCTGACAACTAACAAAAGATACTGTGTTTGCTCCTCATCAAATGTAATGTTTTTTTCTACCAAACACTTTTGGATGAGAGTGACGCCACGTTTAGCGATTTCATGTAAGGATTAATATGCTTAGCGACACGTTTTGCAGCTTAGCAAGATTACTTATTTTCCCAGCTGATGGGTCTTCATCCAGAAACGTAACTGAAACTCAAATGATTTTAAAAAACTTCATGGAGTTCTTCAAAGCAAAGTCGGCAGGAGAAAGGTCTCTGATTTGTACACGTGTAAGTTTACCATGAATCTGCCCATCGTCTGATCCGTCTTTGGCTCTCAGTGTGTAAACCATATTCTGTTTTACCTTTGAAGGAATATCTCTTTCAAAAAAATCTAGGGGTACAAGAGTTTCAGACCTATAACATAGATGAATACACAACTTTTTCAGTGTAGCCCTAAAGTGCGTTTCCTTACGATTCGCAAGGGTTGTCAGTAGTTCGAGGTCATGTCTGGGGACAGTGATGGCCACTGGAACCATCTACCTATCCACTACCTACTTTTATCTATAATAATCTAGAAGATACACGTTCATACTTTTTGAAATGTTGGTTTGCTATATCATCTAAAATGAGACGGACTCCTTGACTACCATGTAATTTAATATGGACTTCTGATATCTCATGTATGGGTCAAAGTATTATTATTCGAATTTTTTGTTATTTCTTGCAGCCCAGGCAGAATGGTGGACGTTATTCTCGAGTTCCATCTCAAGGCGGCAGCATGCAGACCAATGTCTTTTCACCAGAATATGATGATCCGGCAAATTGCGCACCAGAAGAAGATCAGTACGGTTCTCAATATGGACAGTATGGTGCTCCTTACGATCACTATGGCTCCCGTGGTTCTGTAGGGCGCCGCAGCGTTGGGTCAGCCCGTAATCTTCCAATGTCAAACTCGCCGGAGCCACCACCACCGCCACCCAGAAATCACGACCCTAACAACTCTAACTTCAATGATAGCAAAGAAAGCAACGAGATCAGTGAAGCAGAGTGCGATCGAGATCAACTAATTAATCGCAGCTACGGTGGTCAGTACCTCTCGCGCGGAAGGTAAAGAGGACGACGAGTAATCGTGCATTCACGAACATTCCTGTCGTAACTCGACGTCCTTTTGTCTAACGCTTTGCTAATGACATTACTAACAGCAGTCTTTTGTCGCTTACTGTGACTAACTGCAGATATTTTTTATCTATGATACTTTTTAGATATGATGATAGGATGACGTGATCAATTTTGACCAAAAAGTGTTTTTGTTTCATGGGGTAACGTGGAACACCACTTTGTTCCAAACTTAATTTATCTGTTCCACAGTTGAAAAAGAATATTCCTCCTTGTTCATTAGGAATCGGGTTTTTCCCCCAAAAAAAGTCTCCAGCATTGCTGAATCCATTAAAGTGAAACCTTTAACACTATGTGCCAATGGCTTTAGTTTCTTAGTCACGTGACACTGTAATTTTAGCTCTTCTAGTTCACAAACTCTAGATCATGAACTTTGAAGTCCATATCTGAGAAATTTAGCATGATTTTAAGGTTAATGCTGATGAAAACCAAAATTGAAACTATGAAAAAACAATAAATTGACGTTTTTATTCACTTTTCCTTGTCAGTAGCTTACTTGGACAGCAGTATAATACAGGCAATATAGTTGCATGTTAGTGTTGTCGTAGTTATCTTTGTGTGAATTGGTTCGTGTATTTTTCTCTTTCAGTGAATACTTGCACCAAGGATGGCATGTCGACCGAGGAGATGCGAAAGCTCATTGAAAGGTCAGTAGTGCGTATTCAATAGTGAAAAAGCACCCCTTTATCCGCGTTACTGCTGTAAATTTATCATTCCTAATGGATTCCAGAGAAAAATATAATACAAAAGCAAAGAAAAACTTGCACGCCTTAAACTTTAGATATTCGAACTGTTTCCAAGTAATAGACTCTGGTGACATCCAGTACTCCTTTGTCATTTGTGCTTCCGTACATAATTCATTTACTATATTGTCAATTTTCTCATCAAAATTGTATCTCTATTTTCAATATAATATATATACTAAAACATGAAATATATGGATACTTAAACAGCATCAAGTTCGCGGGAAATAGTCTAAACGTCGAGTAGAATAAATCACTCATGAGTTTTCGGATTGAATATTTTGAAAGAACAGTTTATCGTTAACGATGTGACCATTTCAAATTTCCTAATCCATACTTGAATGGTGTTTATTCTTGAACTTTGTAAAAATTCCCCTCTAGCTCCACCGGGATTGTGATCTTACTATCTGGTGATTTCATACATAAAGCTACGGAAGGGAATAGTTGTCGATATACTATTACAAAGTTTAGTCGACAAGAAAATATCGCATTTAATTAAGAAGAATTTTGACACTAAACCTACCAATTGGTACATTTCGTGATTATGCATATATTTGCCTCTTCACGATCTTTCAGTTCCCTTAACATGATGATCAGGATTGTTAGAGAATTTCGATTTCCAAATTCGAGACGTTTTATACAGGGAGTTTTTAAGAATTCGATACATGTCACTCGCGAGCATATGCAAAACAAATTGGATAGTTTTAGGACAAGGAGGAACTAGTATTAAAAAAGAATTATATAACGAAATTACATTAACCATGTGTGGAGTATTGTCAAAAAATGGTATATTCTATGTAAAAAAAGTTACATAATTAAATCCACTTAAAAACACGTAGTCTGATACTACGAACGTCGCTGTCGATTGTATTTGACCAATTGGAAGATAATTTTTAACAGCAATAATCGGTTTCCAAACTGAAAACTATTTTCATGAAAAAGTTCCAAAAGAACATAGCACCCGAGAAAATGGTAAGATTCCTATCATTTAGATTTGCATTTTTTTCTTGAAGAGTTTCATTGCAAAGTATTTTATGTTAAAACGGATAAGTTGATACAGTTCAAAACATTCAGCAGTTCATTATCCGCAAAAAAAATTGAATTACCGATATTCAATAAACCCCGCGCTCTGTACGGATCAAAATGCAAAAATATCATACTTATAATTTACACCATACCTGTACAGTGTACATATAATATGATAGTGAATTAGAATATAAAAAATTAATAAAGTTTGATAAATGAAAAAGACAATTGTCTACAGTATAATATAATTTCTAAAAGAATTATGGAAACCAGCTGGACGGCCAGTCGTATTCGTTCAGTCGGTGGCACGAATAGACGCTTCGATTTTGAATGATTAACTTTAGCTGTATTTAAGTAAATTTATGAATTCTGAAAACTTTTTTGCAGCTCGCCTGTTACAAATATATAATTGGGCGTCGAAAAATGTATCGCATTTATTCGCGATTGAATTATTTTGAATTTATTTAAATTATTCCAAATTTTTTTAATTACTTTTGGAATCCTTCGAAATAACTGTAAAATGTTTTTTTATAATACAGTTGAACTATATACATTCAATCTGTAAATGCAGGGGGTAATTTCAAAACAACTTATTCAAAAATGTTATTTTTTTGTATCCTAAAATGAATTTAAAAAGAAGAAATAAGCATGATAACATTATATATCTACAAGAATTAACAGTAGTACTCGTATTTATGGATCGAAAAGAAATCATTCTAATTATATAATAATTACATCACTTATGCACTGCTTGTTTTCGCACTAGAATGTTTTTAATTTTACGTTAATGATGCTTTAAATGTGGCTTGTGACTAAAATTATCATTGATAAGTGTTTCATGTACATTTTCATGTAATTGTTTGTAAAATGTGAAAGTCAAGGCTTTTCCCTGTACCATTTCACCAAACATAGTGTGTAAAGCATGCTGATTCACTATAATTCATACCATCCATTAATTTAATGTTATCTTTATATAAAATTTATCGTAACGAACTTCAGTTAAAGCAAATAACTGTTGTTTTTGATCAGTCATCTAATATTCATTACATACGTCATATATATCATCTGTATTATGTTAATATTAGAAAGGACATGTGGTTTTTATTCTTCTGTGAAGTATTAAAATGTCAGACAGAAAACATAAGGACATCCGTATAATGCTATGGCGATATATCGCTATGGCTCAGATATCGTGCAACTTTTCTGGAGATTTTCCTGCTTCTAAAATATAATATGTGTAAATGTAATTTTATACCATTTGCAACGCACGAGCGTTGAATCAATCTTCGCGCATGCGCACATCGTCAACTTTCTTTTCGCTCTACAAACATAAGTGTGACATTTTCATATATATGTGATATAAAACATCGTCTGCTACGCGGTAGGATTTTTCGGGCTAAACATATCAATTAGAAATGTTTCTGGCTATTTTTTCGTCAAATGTAATCAATTACAAGTTCATTCAGGTTTGGAGCAAATTGTATTTTAATCATATAAAATTATATTTTATTTGTGTCGTATCCTTTTTTGTTCATATCTAACACTTGTTAGATATGAACTCATTCTAAATTGATCCGTACAATTCCAAAATCTGTATTCGATCTAATTGGAACCATTTTTCCCATTCTTCTTCAATTCATGCGCAGACTGAAGAATCTTTTATAGTGAATCCAAGTCTCATCCAGGCCAAAATTCAAATATTCGCAATCAGTAAACCAGCACCCAGTTTAATCAGAACTCAGATTCCAATTTCTTCTATTCCGTGAGTTGAATCCGAATAAACCCGAAACCTCCTTTTGAACCTGTTCAATTCGTGCGCCCAGTCTGAATGAATCTAACACTAATCCGAGACAAACTTTTAATCCTCTTTAATCCTTTTCAATCTGACGTCCAATAAAAATTAATCCGAAACTCATCCCGAGCGACTTTCAATCCTTCTACATCATAAGCCATTATAAAGTTCATTCTAAAACCAATCCAAACTACCTCTAATCTAATCCTACAATCTATAATGCGCCCTTTTCGCATGAATCCAGTGTTCATACGGAAAGACGATTGGTTTCAGTCGAACAAGAATCCTTGGTACAACAGCGGAATATCTTGGATTTAGTCGGACGGAATTCTTTTGTTCGAGCTCAGATTAGCTTAAAAGAAAACTGATTGGAATTTTTCCAGGGTGGTGACCTGGTAACTTGACCGGCAAACCGGGAATTTTATTGACCGGGAAAAAACCGGAAATTTGATTAAAAACTGGAAATTTACTTGACTCAACCTGGACTATTAGAAATTATACGGAAAAAAATACGAGAAATGACCGATTTTTCAACCAATTTTTTTCGGTCGGGTGCTCTAACCACTAAGCTACAGGGGCGCCCAGCAACCAGAATTTCCTTAGATGCCATACGTTTCTTCAAGCATCAATATTTTACTCTCCTTAGGCTCAAGCTAACGCGTCGAATTTATATCCTAAGGAGGCTACTTCAAACGAAGTGACGGATGTCAAAAATACACGTTTTTTCAGTTTTCAGAAAGTACCAGGAATAACTGGAAACCAATGACACCATTTCATAATTAATTAAAATACCTGATCGAAAACCTAACATCTCGTAAATTACCTGAAGGTTAAAACGTAATCACTTCGTTTGAAGTAGCCTCCTTAGGATATAAATTCGACGCGTTTGCTCGAGCCTAAGAAGAGTAAAATATTGAAGCTTGAAGAAACGTATGGCATCTTGGAATTTGTCAAAAATACACGTTTTTCAGTTTTCAAAAAGTACCAGAAATAACCGAAAACCAATAACATCATTTCATAACTATCAGTTTGGTTGAAAATCAATTACTTCAAATGAAAATTTTACTGTTTCATTTTCATGAAAATTTATATTTTCTAGTTCAAATTTGACTTTTCGGTGAAAATTTGTCTTTTTGAATTGAAGAAAGGTAATATTCTTCTTAAAAAACTCTTCGTTACGGTCAACAATTCAAGTTATACAGTCGAACATTTTTCGTTTTAGTCGAACATTCATCTAGTTAAAAACTCTTATATTTGGACTAAAATTAATTTTTCAAGCCAAAATTGTCACTATTCCATTTTTGTTTGAACATTTTTATTTTTATGGTTAAAATTTCAACCATTCTGTTGAAAAATTGTACTTTTTGGTTGAAAATTAATTTTTTGTCAAAGATCAAAATATTCTTGTTAAATGTCTATCATTTCAGTTAAAAATACGCCTTTCTGGTTCAAAATTGAACTACTTCAGTTGAAAATCCACAATTTTCCAATTGACAATTCCATGGTTTTAGTTAGAAATCTATTTATCTAGTTGAACATCTATTTTTTTCAATTTTAACTTTGGGTAATCAAATTTTCGTTGACAATTTATCTTTTTCAGTCAAAGTTAATTTATCTGTTTGAAAAATCAACTCCTTCAGTGGAAAGTCTTTTTTTAAGTATTAAAACTTCTTGTTTGAATATGTTTCCAACCTTTATGGTTGGAAATTGAAGTGCTCCAGTTAAATATTTATCTTTTTATTTGAAAATTCATCTCTTTGTTTTGAAATTCAACAATTCTGGTTGAAGATTCATAATTTTATTTGAAAATCCATCACATTTGTTGAAAAATGAACTATTTTGTTGTTAGTGTTTTGCGACAAATATAAATATGTTACTTCTAGTTGACCGGGAAAATGTAAAAACTTGACCTTGTAGAACCGGGAAATGACCAGGAACTTGGATTCGTCCGCCGAATCGCCACCCTGTTTTTTATTCTTAACTCTCGGAAGGATTCCCAAGTAGGCGGGACTTTTACTCCTATCTTTATTTAAATAAAAGAAAATCGTGTTATATACGCCCTTCAGTTTGTATGTGAAAACTGAAAAAGAAGAGTACTGACGTATGAGTTACTTCTTTTTTGTAAACACAATGTACATATACTTCCGATTGTTTCACAAAGATATTGAAGAAAAAAAACCTATTGTCTTTGATTTTAGACTTAGTATGGTAAACGTCCCAGTAATCGTGACCTTAGTCCCAATAAACGCCAAGGCGATTTTCTTGATTTTTATCTAATTTGAATCGATTCAAATTCTATTTGACAATATGAAATACTCGAAGTAAATGGATTTTATCATCAAATGTTCCTTTTAGCATATTTCTCAAAAAAGTATTCAATTTATAAACAAGTTTTACAATTATTGGAACCATCACAATTACTAGGACATTTGCATTGACGTGAACATAAAATTGGTTCGAGAGAGATGCGTTTTTATAGGGTAAAGGCCCTAATTACCAAAGAAGAACTATTTGTTGAGGATACTGTGGATTTTAAATGATTTCTTCTAATCTTTCACTTCAGGCCGTTTGATACTTGCTAAGTCATACGATTCCTACTATACAAATAATTTTTTGTAACATCTTACGTCCACGCAAATTGAGATATTAAGTTTTTGATTCGAGAAATTAAATAAAAGGGACTAAAGAACGTTTGTGTACTTCTAAAATTTGTAGACTTCAAACTTTTTTTTTCATAATTTTTGGAATTTTTTCTTGTAATTCCGAAAATTAAGCAGTACACAAAAGTCCCTCAGTACCTTTTGTTCAATTATCTGAATGGGAAAATCAGCATCTCAGTTTTGTGTTAGCGTAAGTTATCGACCAAAAATGTCGATGCATGACGTAAGCATATCTGAATGAAGCATCTGAAATTCTGAAGCATACAAAAAAAGTTCTTATGTCAAAACATTGAAAATGAGACGAATTTTATCGTTTACTTTGGACAATAGAAGGTACATTCTCGACAATAATTTGTTCCTTTGTCGTATAGATACACATATTACAAGTATATGTGCTTAATGGTAATAATACCTAACAATTATCAGGTGTATGGTTTATTCCCTTAATAATTTGGGCTCTGTCTATTCAGAGTTCTTTCTAATTGGTTTTATATTTGCGATTTCAATTTCTATATGCACACATGTTCTAAACTCTTTGGCTCTGTTACAGAAACGAAGCACCCACCCGGCAAGCCAGCGCCCCCCTCGGTACCCACGGGGGACTCCTCACACCCTACGATACTGTGGCAGTGTAATCTGTAAATCTTTGTCCGTCTTCCACCTTTACCAATTGAAAAAAATGCCATTTTTTCTCGAATCGTGTACTGGCGCCAATCGAATCCAAGCGAACGCTCAGGACGATCAAAGAAAGCATGTGGGTACATTTATATACTCGCAATTGTTTTTCAGTTCTGTAATCTTAGTACAGATGCAACGATGTTATTTTTGAGTTACGTCACCGAAAGGTATATTTGGTTATTTATATAAAAGCTATTTATTGTGAAACAGAGCTTTTGCTCTGCATAGACCCGCAAAACGTATACAGATGGCCCTTTCGGTGTCCTTTACTCGCATTTATCGCCGAAATTGAAGAATTGTCTCTACCCAAAATCTTCCGAGTTTGGGCTTTGAACTTCTCTATAAAAAACTAATTTTCTTTTGAACTAAACCTAGGAGTTGAACTCGAGAATTTTGCAAATAAACACGAAGTGAAGAGATTCAGAAGAGTTCAGAGAGTGAGAACATTTTTCGTCCGGCTCTGCCCCAGTCGTTTCTTTCCGTAGTGTTTTACATTTTTAGCTACCCGAGTTTGAACAATATAGATGGTTTACTTTATTATTTTGTATGTCTGTGATATGAACAGCGAAGTGTTAAATGCTCCTATACTATTTGCTCAGAATTTCCTTGCGGATTAGTTCACTTCTATCATTTGGATAAGAATAAAAAATCAATCAAACTGTGCGGATTTGGCAGGAAAAAATAAAAAGCTGATGTAAATTGCTTACTCGTTTGGATTCTATCAATCTTGAACATCTTCAGCACAGCTACGATGGGGAGTATTCAGTTCATTTTTGTTTGGCATCTACAATGTCAAATGTGGAACGGAACTCGGGATCTGATTTGCAATCGCCGAGAAACGAAGTATTTCACATACAGCAGGGGTAAAGATTCGCAATGGGTTGTGTATTGCGATTGCAGAAATATGGTATAAATAGAGTCGAGTAGATGTTGATCCAAAAAATGAATGTCATCATAAATAACCTGCTGTACTACACGTTTTAAAGACACTTTTCTCTTTTCGTTACAACTAGAAAAACATCAATAAATTTTTCAACATCTTAAACGTAATATCACAATTTATTTATTTTCTACGGTAATAACGTGTAATGTTTGAAATAACTATCCAAATATATACTAATACATCAAGGTTTTCAAGAGTATGGTATTACTCATAAATTAGAGTTCAAGCAAATTCGCATTCATTTCCTTTGATTTCTGAGGCAGAAAAGAGCAAAGTTTGGCTCAGTTTCTATTCAATCATGGTTGTGTCGCACTGCCGCATTCTGTAGGCAAAAGATTTATAATTTTGTAACGAAGGTTGTGTCTCCGACGAATGATGAGAAAACAAGAAACTATGACGTGACAGGAAAGAAGATCTACTCAATGTCTGCCCTGTTATGGTTTAAGATCAAAGCCCGAAGATGTCACGAAGATATCACGGGTTTGGTCAATTTCACTGCAAATGCAAAGAATTAGCGAGTAAACGTAGATAGTTAAGAACATTTAAACAGATGGTTGCGAGATTGTATTACCACGCTGCCTGCGACAAAATAGGGTCACAAAAGCGTTCTACTATTGAAATTAATTTTGTGGATGGAATACAAAATAAGCCGCAGGCATAGTTCGTACTACAAGGCTCACAAGTCGTTTTTATAATGATATTACTTCTAGGCTATAAAGTATACTGTAGATGTCAATTTTATTTATGTGCCATGCGTCGATTAGCAGCCATCCTTCTCAGCGTCAGATGTAGAAAGCGACATACCACCTGACATGAATTTTTTCCCATACTAAAAAGATTAATTTTAGCTATTAAATAGACGCAACTTGTACGCTCTTTTTATTCAGAGTAAAATCGATATCTAGTGTGAAAGATTGTTGAATTTTATTAAAATTAAAATTATTCCAGTATTTATTATATCATAATATTTACTACTCCTGGCTTCCAAGCTCTTTCAAATTTGTACTTTAATTTTGTACTTAAAAACTGTTCCAATGATGTTGAATTTGAACATTGTTTTCAAAATACTTCTAAAATCAACTCTTTCTAGAGAAAATTATGAGAGGGAATTAATGTCCAGCCCAGTAGCATAGATAGCTCTGAGTCATGGGGGGGATAGAGATTGTTCAAAAGGTAGTCCACTATTTCCTGACCAACCCCAATCATG